>APFE030506259.1:1792-46122 GCA_000404065.3 Pinus taeda
AAGAGTGACTTGCTACCAATAAAGTTTCTTCTTGTTTTCTTCCCAATTTTCCCCAGTCATTGCTGACTAGTACCTCTTTATTTTTGTCAAGCTTGAGGAGGGTAACATATGATTGTTCTATAATCTGCCCTTCGAGCGAACCTGTCGCTATATTTTAGCGAGCCTAGCGACAGTGAAACTCATTCTCGTCCTGTTGGATGAGTTTGTCGCTACTTAGTTTTAACGAGTTTAACGACAAGGATAACACTATCTCTTTCAATTTTAGAAAGTATGAAAGAAATGAAAGAAGACTCTGAAGATTCTTTTTTGTTGTATAATCCCTTAAGTCCGAAAAAGCATAAAATAATACAAAAGGGATGAATTTTCGATAGTTTTAATGAGCCAAACAAGACAAGCGCTCGATCTTTTTGTGTCATAATCCCTCAGGTCCAAAACGATTAAAATCTAGAGGAGGGATAGCACTTCCGATGCTTTTTAATGAGCCAGAGAGACCAATCGCTCGACAATATTTTCATATTTTACGAGTCAGGTGAAAAGAGCTTAAATAAGACTCATTTTCGAGGAACGAGTGATGGTTTTGGGTAGCATATGATTCCAGGTAAGATTTGGAATTTTCCAATCATAGCAGTGTTACAAGGATGGCTAGTATAATTTCTCTTCGGAGATGTTCCTCGAAGGGGTAAACAATCATATGGGGGTGAATGATTGGCTAAAAATAGAGTGGAGGTGATGGCGAGAACACGACCAAGGCTCAAAAGCTGGATAAGGCATTCACAATGGTTATTTACCTGTTCATTTTTTAATGAGCTTAAACGCAGGGAGAAACACTTGCTCATGACTTATGTTTATTTTTTAACGAGCCTGAACTATGCACTAAAACTACTCGTGGAGAGTTTATTTTTTAACGAGCTTGAACTCTACGACAACATTGCTCGCCAGTCGTATGATAAGAAATGTCTCATTCGAGATGCTATTTTGAAGTGGCTTACATCTTTCAAGCTTTGCCACAGATCCTTTCCTTATGCAAGTTAGGAAACAACTAGCCTTACGGGTTTAAAGCATTAGAGGTCCTAAAAATTTAAAAAATAAATAGCCGCTCTTCCCTTGCATGTGGAAAGGTTTGCATGCCCCCAGGTATAGCGAAGTAGAGTTTCTAGGTTACCCTTCGATTTGTAGACAAAACATTTGATTTATCGGGAAAGGCCTACCTTCTAACAAAGGTATTTTATCCGGTCTAATCCCCTTTTCCTATATGGACAGGTATTGGACTAGTCACATATCCTTCACCGAAACCTACCCTATACCCAAAGTTTTTTTGCCAAAGCAGACCAGGGTGCATGCCCCCTAGGTTTCAGTCACATCTTCCTGAATCACTCGCGCTTATCAGGTGGACGGACTGGAGACCGATGAGACATTTCTTGTGTGAAAAGACCATTCAGGGATGGTATTTGACTATTTGTGATGTGTGAACCAGGGAATGACATTTGGTCTACGAGCTTGACCATTTTGCCTTCGTGAAGAAAACACATTACTCTAAAGAGTGAGGATACAATGACTCCCATGCAATAAATATAGTCGCGTCCAAGGAGTATATTGTAATCTAAAGGTCCTTGAACTACCATAACATTCATGTGAACAGTTTTCCTTCTTAAAGTAATGGGCACATTTGGAAGGATCCCTAAAGGTCGACTAGTTCCCTTCTCAAAGCCTATTAGATTTCTCATTTCAGGTAAAAGCGATGGCGAACCAAGCGCTTTCTAAGCAGTTGAGGAAAGGATACTCACATAAGCCCCTTCATCAATGATGGTACCAACCACGACCATTCTGTAAGCTTGTACAATGATTCTGAATGGTACACTAGCTGGAAAACAAGGTCTGCCTAGTAGATTCCAGTCGAAGGAAACAACTAGGTTGCTTGGTGGTGGGACCGAATAGACGGCCGGGTAGGACTCTGATGAACTTCCTTCCTGCGGTAAAGTAATGGGAGGACTGCCCCCAAGCTCATTGGAGTCAGTGTTGATGAAAAGAATTTGAACGGTGTCGTTCTATTTCTCTTCAGTGACAGTATCGTTCTAACATGAGCACTCTGAAGGTAATACTGGGTCAACTGACGTATCAGCCCTTTGACTTTCATCTGGTATGGATTCCAAGGGTTCATTTTCAATAATAAGTGCTTCGGCTGACCACAAGGATGGGCCAGCCGAATTTTCAACCAGTGGAGGGCTTGGCAAAAGTTTTTAATATCCTGGAGGAAGTCGTAATGGTGAAACCAGACAATTATCTAAAACTCTTTTAGCCTCTTCAAGGAAGGGACAATGGTGGACGGCATGATCGCCTTCACACAACTTACAAGGAAGTTTAGGATTCCTTCTTTGTCCATGTGCTTCACTTTCACTAGTTGATGGTGAGCATTCAACATGATCGCCAGAGGTTGATGCTACCGGGTTTTGCCAACAAGGAGACCAGTCCCTTAAGATCCGAGGGATGAAGGGACAATCTCGGTGATAGTGGTCTCCATCGCAAATGACACAAAGAGATTTAGGCTTTGACTGTGCGGTGTGTGGATTTTTGCTAGACGATACTTGGTTTCTCCCTTTCGATTTTGGTTCCTTTTTCTTCTTTTCCTTTTTCTCTTTCTGCTTCTTCTTCTTCTCAGTTACGTGACTTTTAGCTTTATCGGCTTTATCAAGAGAAGAGGAAGGAGGAGAAGGAGAATCAAATGAAGTAGAAGGTTGGGAGACAACTCTAGTGTCGTCTAGTTTCTGGTTAGACTGTTCAAGAATTGTGGGATTTTGAATGAAGGAAGTAGAGAAGAGCCAGACCGGAAAACCAATTGTCAATCCTCGAAGTGACAAAGTGGCCATATGGGGTGGACCAACATCTCCCAAGATAGGAAGGGACTAGGATTTCCTTCACGGGGAAATCCTTGGTTGGTAGACTCCATTTTCTCAACCTGAAGATCAACGGAGGAATTTGTGACGTTATTCCGATTAAAATAAATTTTTAGACGCTTGGACACAACTTGTTTTTTCAATTTTAAAGTGTCGAGAAAAAACAAAATATGACTCTAGTCGCCTTTAATTTTTATTGAGCTTGAATGACAAGTGCTTAGAGGACCTTTTACTTTAAGGAGTCTGAAAAGGAGAAAAATGGACTTCTCTGGAGATCTAGGCAGAGAGGATTAGAAAACCAATCATAAACTGCAGAATACTTTTTACGGTACGACATTTAGTCTTCTTGAATGCTGTGTTCGGTGCATTACGATCGATAGGGTAGAAGACACGGCTTCCTAAGGATAAAGGATGCAGCCTATTGTGGTCTCCCAATATATACGCGACAGTATGTGGGAGCACAAGTCCGTATTGGCACTTGTCATCTCAGAGTGGAGGAATCACCCAACCAGCACTGAAAGAAACTGTTACCAGGCTTTATGACGCCGGAATATGTCTCTAGCCTAGACCTCTAGATGTTGTGCGTTAAGTTCCAAAGCGTTGTTAGATTCATTGGATTTATTTTAAGTTGATCTTGCTTAACAGTTTGCCTTTCAGGTTCACCACGTGATGTATGTATAATTCCTAAATGTAGTCTAAGATGATAAACAAATGTTTTATCTTCTTTGATCAATGAAAATCCTAGCTACTAAAGGGAAGAAATTCAAGCATCTTTTCTTCACAGAGCACAGAGCACACACTAATATGCACAGTCCTAAATCCAGCCAAGCATCACAAATGCAAATGCACATGCATGTAGTTGTTTTTAAGCTCTCTTAATGTGTAAATGACGCTAAGAAAGCTATGTGAAAAACAGAATTACTTTTAAAGTGATTGTACTCAACAAAATTCTTTTTCAAAACGAAGTGAAAGCAATAGAGACACTTTGTGATTTTGAAATGGAAATTTCTTTTCGACACTTTAAAACTAGTAAATCAAATCCTATGCAATAGTAACCGTATAATCAGCTATCTAAAACAATGGGATTTCTTTCTAAAACTGAAAATGATAGCTACGACACTTTCAGATCTAGAGACAATAGTTTGATTATGCTACTTTTTGCAAAAAAGAACTAAAACGACGCACAATACATAAAAACATTTATAGTTCTTTGCACTAAGGAGGCGGAATAATGCAAGAGAATGGGGTATTCACAGAAGTACACTAACTATAGACAGCAAAAACTCTTGAACAAGACTAAAAATAGTGAGAAAAATCCATAGTCGAAAGGAAAAATCAATCCTCCTTGACCATCGCACCTGTTACACAGTGAACTCAGTATGCAACGCACCTACTTCATTCTGGAAGTGTGATGCATACAGGTTTCCTTGAAGGCAGGGTGCGATGGTTACAATATGAGACTTTGAATAAGATTTCACTCACAGTCTGCAGTTTAGTTCAGATGTTTAAGCTGAGTAAGTACAAATCAATGTATGTAAAAACACATGGGTGATCTAAGAGGTTACTAGAGCCACCACTTAGGGCAATTAGATTGCTTACAGATCTATTGTTTATTTCATAAAAAAAAACCCAGAGATTGAATGAAGTAGCATTGATCTACTTTTCATTTGTATGAAAAATGCAGTTTGAAGGCTAGCTGGCTTGAATTCAGGCTCCGTTTGTATGTTTATAAAAGAAACAAGGATAGATAGGCTATCAAGTAATCTAGTAACTCCCAAGTGGAGTCTCCATTTTGTTATACGGGAATAGTTTCCACACGGATGCTGCTATTCCCACTAAGATGGGTAGCTATCTTCGAAACAAACAATCAAAGTCTACTATTGATTCCTTTTATGAAAATAGATGAAAGGAGAACCAAGAGGCCAACCTGAGTCTTGCGCTCAATTTCCTCCCTTTCCTGATAGAGTTTTGCCGCTTTCTCTTTGTCTGCTCAGCTTCAAAAGGACCTGTAGAATCACAGCAACATACTACTATGCAAGAAACAAGGATCTAAGTTCATAAATAATGTAGGATCATATGTACATCAACCATATACAAGCATATATAAACAAGTACGCAAGAATATGGAAGGAAACAAGAATATCTTTATTCAGATGAAAAGTAGCAAGAGGATTTCAACCATGAGCTCTGACCCAGTATCATCCTCTAGCTAAGAAGCCCTTCTTCACCTCAAGAAAAGAAAAATCACCCAACACTATGAATGTACACCGGAATACCAACAAGACTTCTCTATAAGTTACAAAATTCCAGCCTCTAGATCTCTGTGATGAGGGATCCATATATAGATGGTTACAGAGAGGTGAGTCATCTTTTGGGATCTTGATTAGTTTCTTCTCTCTAATAGTTCCTGCTTCCACTTGGAGAACGATGATATCTTACTCATCCTTGGTCGAAAACGGAGTGGCAAGTGTCAGAGGGGAAGCTTCTGGAAGATTCCATGATCTTCCACCTCGCATTTTTGTCCCTGCCATTTGTCCATTCCCGACCATCGAACCCTACAGAGGAGCAAAACAGTATGCATCGCACCCTGTACATTGGGAAGGTGATATGCATCGCACCCTCTGCATTGAGCTTTCAGTATGGTCCAGTTTTGACCATTTATGAGTGGTTTTCAGTGGAGAACTTTTGGGAGATGATCTAATCAGTTGACCTTGTTCCTTTAGGCAGTGAAGCAACACTTTTAGGGACTTAAGAGCCCTTAGTTTATGGACATTTGTGATTGGGTTTGAAGTGCCCAAAAATGTCTATAACACTTACAAGATAAAAGGTACCATATATGTGAAGTTTTTCTCATTTGACTAATGACATGGATCAACTCCTTTCTTTAGATCAAATTATCTCCCAAGTATACAATAATGCATCAACAAAGGAAAGTAGTCTAATATTTAAAAGAAATGATCGTGTTCCATAATTTCACCAAGGCATTCACAAACTTACAATAGTGCATTATTTGCAAATGTTTTTGTTAAAATTATGGACCCTTCTCTAAATGCATGAGAAGGGTATAAACACTATTCTAACTAATGTGCAAAAATAGATTATAAATTTTTTTGAGGAGGTTTCAAATAACCTTCCTCCTAACTAGTTAACTAAATCTAAAAATAAGCAGTTCCTGAATGAGTAAAGTCAATTATGATGATTTGTTGTTTGCTAGCTTGTCCTTCAAATCGCATATGTCAGTCATTGGTTTGACTTGTGGAGGTGCCCCAAAATGTGTTCTGACTTATCCTGCGAAAATCACATGAGTGAGAGGTGGCAACATCCATTGAGTTTAATGAAGTGAGTAGTTAAGGGTCATGATTTGGCTGTGCGGCTTAATGAGGTATTGCAAATATGAATCCTAGTTGGTCTTTACCAATTTTGTGATTGGTTCCATTTGAGTTTCTGCTTTTTCATGCTAGCTTTTGTGCAAATCACCTAAATTGGGCATTTCTTTTGGATTGCCTTCTCTTACCAGCTTGGTCGCAAATAGAGTGTGGTTTACTGCCTTTATTATGTTCTTCACCACCCTAGCTTCTCTTTCCACTGCTAGCTCAGCTAGCTTGATCCTTGTGTCCCAATATGTGAAAAGGATGTCCTTGTGTGTCTCCTCAATCTCAAGCAAATTGGCTTTCCTCCCATCTTCTGTTTCTTTTCATTCGATGAAATTTAAGATTGTGGTGTTTAGATTAGTAAACTCAGTTGTCTAGTCAATCAAATTCTCTGTTAGTTGGTCGCCAGTGATCAGATAAGGAGTGATGTGTGACATCTTTTGGCATAATTTTTCTTGTTGTTTCATCAGGAGGGAATTCAGTTCCAACGCCTTTTTAATGAACTCCTCGATAGTAGGAGTATCCTTATATCTTTCCATCATTTGTTTCAATTCTTGGCGTTGTATATTTTTGGCCGATATATCGGCTTCATGGCTTATCTTTAGGGCCTCCATGCTCTCTTGCAATTGGGCAAGCTTGTTAGCGGCTTGCCTGTTCACACTTCTCTCTCTATTTCATGCTGTTTCTCAAGTCGTGCAATCTTATACTACTTTTATCTCAACGAAATAGAGACTTCGATGTCTTTTTCCATGGTGGCCATTTTATACGATCCTATTAAATGTGACAATATAGTCAAGTTCTCAGCTAGGTTGGAAGGAAAGTCCTTCCAAACTATGTCCATTGGCTCATTTCCAGGTGGGAGTTCAGGTGTTTCTACCCTTCTCCTTTCCCTTTGTCTTCTTACTACAACCTTGTGCAGTAGGCTGTAGAACACATCTAGAGGAGGGATTTTAGTCACCTTCAAGACCATCTCTGATGTGGGTAGAGTAGGGACAATCTTAGTCTGTTGAGACATTGTCACTTGCTCATCCATTTTCTTGGCCTTTGTATCTTTCTGGTTATGCAAAGGAGTTTTAAACTTCATTGTTTCTTGGGTATCTATCGTGTTGGGAGTGTCTTGAATTTTCTTATTAAATTGATCTCACTCCTATTCCAAACTATTGCTTTTCACCTTCAAATTGATCTCTTTGGTTGGCGTGCTCATAACTTGTTTCTCAACTAACTTCCTACTAGATTTTTTTTGTGCTATCGATGTCTTGGGCCTTCCCTATATCTAGTGGTTTCTCAGTATTCACCTGAGATTCTATGCGAGAAGTAGGTCCTTCTCTATTGAAAGCCACACTGGGTGTAGGCTTTTCCTAGATTTTCAACAAGTACATCAGGATTACTTCGAGCCTTCTATTTCTAAATTCCTGAAAGTTTCCAAACTCTTCAAGACTCATATTTTCCCTTGCCCATTTGAATGATTATTCGAAGGATTTAGTCGACTATAACATGTCTTCAAAATCGTTAGCCTCATGGTTATATGGCTTGATCTTTAGCGCAGTAGTGATGTTATATTCTATCTTTTCTGGATCATTTTTTTTTTTTGCAAAGTATGAATCCTGACACCTTCCAGGCTTACTCATTCTTTTATTGCATGATTAAAATTTGCTAAAGAAAAAGAACTACACTTGATAGGAAAATATGGCCATAATAACTTCTTTCTTTCTTTGAGAACTTTGGTCAAGCCTTTTCCCATGGTCTGGTGGGTGATTTCCCTTGCCAAAAATTTATCAGAAATATACAGAGGGAAGACATGTGGGTCTATTGTGCTACCAAAAGCCCTAACATAGGCGAACCATTCTTCAACAAAATATTTTCCGACAGCTAGAAGGTCTGTAGCGGCTTCTTGGGAAAACCTTGGGGCTTTCCTATTGAAATTAATTGATGTAGCAACAAAACAATAGCATGACATATTCTATAGAAATGGGATATGTAATGGTATTCCCACATTTCCTTATGACTGATATGGATAGGGTAGGGGTCCTATAAGGTCCATTTCCAACCCATGATTGGGAATTTAGTGCAAAAATAGATGGCATCCATAATGTAGGCACCCAAATATAATGGAGGAAGTTTCTCTGGAGAGTAGGATCTGTTCTATCGATATTCGGTGATGATGGTGGCTAGGTTATGAGATAGGATGGTGGCCCAATTCATAATTTAGGAATTAACATAGGCATCAATAAGAGAAATCCATTGTATCGGAAACTTAGCATTAATGGGTAACCCATACAGTCTACATAACATAGCATCTACATAGTTGTAGGGTATTTCCAAAGAGGCTATAGCATACATACCTAATTTCTTGTATTTGAGTTTGTTCTCCAATGCTCTCCGGTCCTGAATCACCTTTAGGAGTTCTTGGTTCTTCTTTGCGAATTTGGCCACATATGTCTTATCATATACATCCAGAGGGTGAGGTATATGGTACATTTGCTTTAGGTCCTCTGCTCTGAATGACCGCATGAGTTCCATTCACGAATTCTTGAATTGCCTATCTTCAATTGTGAGGTTTTCCACCACCCACCTGATCATATCATTATATATTAGGATTTTAGCTCTCACTCCTATCCTATGAAGGAAAGAACAAGCAACATCCTTGAATTTGATTCTTGAAGGTTTTATTGAATCAATTGACGCTTTTGTGACAATAACCTTAGAATGCTCATCCTCAAGCCTGTTGTATATGACCTCCCATCCCTTTTATTTGTGTGTCTTTATTTCTGTCATATAATTAGGTAGATCGCATCTTCTCATCCATTGTATTTTGCACCTTTCACATGGATACATCATCCACACCATATATCGATCATGCCGACTATGTAAGTCACTTCTCTAATAATCTAGCCTTGGTAGCATGGGCCATTTTTACCCCCTTGCATATGTCAGTAATTTCAAATGGCATGTGCATTGGATCTGCCACCAATAATGAGGCTGAATATGATGCGGTAATAGGTTTGTTAGTTGACGCGCTCTCTCATAGAATCCTTCATCTTCATGTTCATTTAAATTCCTTTTTACTTGTCATGCAATTGAATGGTGTGTATCATTTGTATAACCAAATCCTATTTAGAAAATATCTACGAGTGAGGCTATTGGTATTTGAATTTGAAACCATTACTTTCAATCATGTGCCTAGAGCCCAAAATCACTATGTAGATACCATTGCAAACAACATTCTAGAATGGCATTTATCACATGTATACCACAAAAGACAACCATAAATAAAACAAATGGTGAACCATCATCATCACATAAAATGCATAATCATATTATGTATCATATAAGTGTTTGGAGCCCATATCTCTAAATATATCTGGTATGCCCATAGCATACTCGGGGAGCACATAAGCCTCTACATCATCCCTTGGAGGATCTTGTGCCAAGTTAGGTCAAGATGCTTGGATCCCTTTTTCGAGCACTTGAAACAAAATGGTGCTCCACAAAATCCTCCTACTATGGAGCATCATTCCCACCTTTGCATACCAGATGAACATCCCATGCATGGGGGCATGATGGTTTTCCCCTGGCCATATTCTCAATTAAGTTTCAGCTAGATCCCACTGAATCTAGGTATGATCGATTATCCTCCCATTCCCTAGATAGTTTATCCTACCGACCTCTCTGGTGAGTCATATGCACATCGCATATCATAGATGTTTGATACCATATCTTCAAATATTTTACTAAATGTCCACATAGTCTCCATGTTTGACTTAGTGGGTGAGGATGTTTCTAGAACTCATCTAGTAGTTCATTCTCATTTTCCTCTTCCCTTAATTCTCCACCAGGATCCGTTGTTCCAAGAAGCATTAAGGACATCTTTAGAGAAGCAAAAGCCACTTTCCTGAAAGTCATAGATCCCAATTCTAATGGTGGGTTTATCTGTTATGATCTTCATAGCTCAGTTTGACAAGCCATTAGTGCCATTGGAAATCTCTCACCGAGCTCTCAAATGGGTCTTCCTCAGTTCTTGATGATTGGACACTTCACCAGGAAACCTTTTTTCCAACAAGGTCACTTTGACATCTCTCAAAATTGAATTTCATCAGAAAGTGACAATTGTACTTTGATGTCCATCTCCTCTTAATACTTGTCATATGATATGTTGGTTTTCGTCGTGCATAACCATCATTTACTCATGTTTTCATGGTCCCCAACAGGCCTAGTCTGTGGGGAAACATCATCGAGTCACTCTTGTTGAGAGCATCTATAATGAGTCCCCCTTGCATTCTTGGAGTCTATTTCATGTCACATCATCTCATGTCATAGTATTACATCCATATTTTCATATTGTCCATCTGGTATTGCCCATTTTCACTCTAGTCATATTGTCCCCATTCACTCTGGAGTTGAGTCAGTTCCTACTAGGTCAACCATGCAATTTATGCTCTGACAAGGGTGGTCGTATGTTTGTTCCTCAGCCCCATTCCCCCCTTATCCCTGGTATTAGTCCCTCAGTCACATTACTATGTTCCCCCATGCCTTAGCTGAGGATCCTCATTGCCTCATCTATTGCGGGCCTTATCTTGTCAACATCAGCTCATTTATTCCATAAGAACATCTTAGAGGGTAGTGTATCTTAGTTCCAGCTTCCATTCTTGTTCAATGCCTTGGATTAAGCAAAGGGTCTCATTATTGCCCTTTGACTTGGTCGTTTCATGTTCATGATCCATACACTTGATGGTATAATGATGCAACATATTGTACTGGTGATTCCTGGGTGTGTGTGAGATGTTTCAAACCTCATGAGTGAGTGGCTCTTTAGGTAGCCCCCCACATGCCCGGATGCATACCTACTATGATACAACCTCAGATGCAGTTCTGTAGAGTTGATGGGTACAGTTCTTACCAATTGTAGTATCCATAGAATGCATGTCTCCTTTAGATGATCTATTCAGTTTTGTAGAACCCTTCCCTATTCAGTAAGGCTTCTCTGGTTGTTCTAAACTCCTTTGCACTCATTTTTTGAGGGAAGGGGCTTTGTATCTCATGTAATTAGATATAATTGTATTTAGTCCTCGATCATGTTTTTACCAAGTGCATTATGTATATGGGACACATTATATTATTTCCTATATCTTTTATGCCAGCATATCATCTACTATTTAGTATGTACTTCATTGCTCAGTTTTATATTTATGGGTGAACCATTATTTTGTACTAAATCATCTCAGTGAGTATGGGTATGCATCCCCTTCTGCATTGAGGTCTGGTACCACAAAATAAAAGGAGACTTGCATTAGTCTCACCCCCTTTGTCCCTATCCTCTTTTAATTTAGCTTCATTGGTCTCTCTCTCTCTCCTTGACTCCCTTGTGTTGTGTAAGTGATTATGTCTTTACAACGTACTTCGGTCATACGTTTTGCTCCTAACACTCATACATTGGGGGGGAATTTTTTATCACCAAAAAATTGATCATCTAGCCTAATTTACTATATGGATCAAAGTACACCATGTAAAGCCAATTTTACCATAGTAAAATTGCTTTCCCTATGAGAGATTACTTAATAAACCAACTTTGTTAAGTAATTTATAGTTAAACCCATGAAGAATAATTAAATAAATCACTATTTATTTGATTTTATTCTAGGAATAATTAAATAATCACTAATTAATTATTATTCTTTGTTAAATTTGACTAAATCCCTTAGGAATAATTAGATAAATCCTTATTTGTTTATTATTCCTTAACTAATTCCTTGAGATAATAAAGAAATCATTTATTTATTTATTATTTCTAAATAAAATTTTAAATACTTTTTCCCTCCTAGAGAAATATAATAAAATATTCCAACTGGTTATTCCAAGAATGGGATCAATAATATTTTATTATTGCTCATTATCTGAGGATAACTCAATATTTTGTTATAAATAGAAGGGTTTTCCATTCATTATTCACTTTTGATTCTTTTCATTGTTGCACTCACTGTTGTCACTCTGATTATTTTCATTTTCGCACACCATATTTTTGTTGGGTTTATGCATTATAGAGGGGAGAGACTCTACAGAAACTGAAGACAATTGAGGATAGCCAAGAACCCATCCCATAAAGGGGGATTAGTAATATTTATTTGTTCTCTTCATAGGTGTTATTATAAAATTATTCTTTAGATATCTGGTTTCCATTGGATGATTGGGGTTATTACTCTTTCTTTCACTATTTAACTATGATCACAACATAGATCATAATTTTGGCAGGTTTTCTTTCTATCAATAGTTGCAGATCTACAATGTTAAGCAGCCATTTTTATTGTTGAGATTATTTTTCATCCACAATCTTAAGTGGGTTCTTTTTGTACATCATTGAGAAGAAAACACTACAACAAGGAGATAATGGAAAGTTGTCCTTTTGACAAGCTTTGTTGAGATTACGAAAGTCTATACATATTCGAATATCACCATTATTTTTCCTGACTGGAACAAGGTTAGAAACCCACCTTCAATGCCTTGCAAGAAAAAATATTTTTTCTTTCAGAATCTTATTCAATTCAGATTTGGTCTGATTTTCTAAATTCGAATGAATTGTTCTCAACTTCTATTGTACAGGCTTTTCATCAAATAAGGGAATGGTATGTTGAATGATGGAAGTATCATATGTCTTGAGATCTTCATAGTTCCAAGCAAAGACATTTTTGTATTTCTTTAGCAAATGAACAAAAGCTAATCTTTCATCAGGCGTAAGACCAAGTCCTAGATTGATATTTTGAGGCTTAGGGTCAATTCCAAGATTAAATAATTCAAACCTCAATGATGAACTTTGAAGGTTGAGTTAGTGGGCTTCTTGAACCTGTCCTTAAGATCATATAAGTCTTCCAGCTTAAGCACAAATTTAGGCATGGAATTTGTAGTCATTTCTTGCTTAAGCTGGCAGTCATGTTGATATTCATCTATTATCTGGTCTTTGTAAAAGCCTTTAGATGTTAGAAAACTTAAGATATCTGGATCATTATTAAAGACTCACTAGCTGGTGATATTGTCAAGAATAGAAGGCCTAAAAATTAATTCAATGGAAGAGCGACTAGGGCTATAATCTCCTGGTGGAATGAGCTTGGATGTGACATTAGCCAAAATATTGACACTTGTGTTTTGGAGTCTTGGGATAGGTGAAATGTTAAATGTTGTAAAATGAGAGGTGAGGTCCTAGATTAATGATTGATAATGTTCAAGTGTCCAGAGAGAATGTATAGTATTCTTTACCTGCTAAATTACAATTTCCGAATCTCCAAACACTTGAAGACATTTGATATCAAGGCCGATAGCTTTATACAACCCTTGAACTAATGCTTCATATTCGGCAGTGTTATTTGTGCATTCGAATTCAAGTCTACATGCTACATAGTTTTTTCGCTCTATGAGCTAACTAATATGTATCCTACTCCAACTCTATCATTAGATATAGATCCATCAAAATATAATTTCCAAAATAAAGATTTAACTATGGGTCTATCTCCAATTCAACTTGTGATATAACAAAAATTTCCAAGAAGGGTGAAGCATTTATATTAAAATTTCCTAGAAATGATTCAACTGAATAATATCCAATGATATTGATGTTGTATGTGACAGGTTCATTTTCTCCTACCAATTCTGCTATGATATACTTTTGATGTTTCTCTCGGTCAACCCTTATTTGATTCGGCTTACCATTATAGCGAAGCCACATGTTGGACAAGTCGATTGTGAAATAGCCATGAAGCTTTTCTAACCAATCTCTACTAAGGATTAAGTCGTAGAACTCTAGGATATCAACCACAAGGATGTCAATGACTTGACATACTTTTAGGTTTGATGAGAGTCAAATAGTGACTTGATTGATTTCCCCTATAACCTCGAATTGAGATCGATCTAACTGCATGATGCGAACAACATATTTTTGGGGCTCCACATTTAATTTTCCACAGATTGTTCTTGGTAAAATGTTGGATGAAGCTCCAGAATCAACTAAACAGTTGTGTATATTTTTATTGAAAACTTCAAAAGTCAAAAGAAATGGAGGTGTATGGGATTCGGATATTCCTCCTATTAGAGTGATATCAGTTGAACTGATTTTATCTAATGAGGTAATAGGAGGTTTTCCCATTTCTTGAGAAGTGTGTGAGATTAAAACAATGGGAAGAGGAGAAGTAGGGACTACTTTTAGTTCTTTGAGAAATAGCTTTTGTTGATGTTTTAACCTGTTGAGCTCATAGAATGTAATATTCACCCTAGTCTTTTGCATATCTTCAACGATGTTGTATTCCATTTCATCAGAGACTAGCAGGGTTTTAGCTAAAGGTGAAGAATTTGATTAAGGAGGAGTGGTTTGAGTGGATTTGGGGGAATATTTATTACCTATTACTTTATCTTTGCGAGCTAGAGTTGATGCTATCTATTTCGGATTTTTTTGTGGCAAAACTACAATGCTTCTACTCCAGGTTGCAACAGGCAATGCTTCATGTGCTTCTTCATTAGGAAGGACAAAATTCCATATTATTTATAATTCAACTACTTCTTCATCATCAATTTGTTCTTCCCCTGTTGAGATTTCCTCTTCCTCTACATCTAATTCAACATTTGATATGGTACTTGGATGCTTAGGATGAGAGGAAGGGTTTCTTTTGTAAGGTATGTAAGCTTTCCTTTAGGAAGTCTCAACTACCTATTTTTTATGTCAACCATTTCATTAGACATGGTTTTAAGGACCTTTTGCAGTCCTTCAAGATCAAAAGGATCTTCAAGTGATTTTTTCTTGGATTAGTCCCTAAAAGTTACCTTCTTGGATTATTGTTCTTCTAATGCATTCTTTTTCTCTAAAGATAAAATGTGTTTTTCTACATCTATGAATTCTTTCATGTTTTTTGAAAAAATTGGTTTGGCAGCCCTATCAGCAAAAATAGTTGTGTTTGAGGGAAGAGCATAAATGTACCATTCATTTTGGACTTCATCATTGGGCTTGGATGCCCTTGGGATTTTATTAAATAACTTATTAAAATATGAATTGAAGTCCTTAATTGGTTCTCTAGGTTTAGCTTTCAAGTTAGAGAGATCATTGAGAAGAGTAGTTGTCAATCGGTCATCTCCAAAATTGGTTAAGAATTTCTCTTGAAAGGAATCCCAACTATTAATGGAACCAGATGGTAATGAAAAATAACATGACCCTGCTAATATTTGTAAAGTATAAAGGAATAATATGACAAGTACATCTTCTTCTACCATTGTATTCATATTTATGGACAACATAATTTTTTTTATGTGTTCTTCAGTAGGGAGACCATCATCAGGGTTAAATTTTGGCAACCATTTCATTGGATGCACAGGTAATGGGTGTAATGGTCCTACCATTCGAACAACTCTTGGATTTGTCCATGGTATTTGAGCCATAATTTGTACGTGGGTAGAGGAAGATGTTCTAGTAGTTGAAGGTGATTAGGTAGAGCAGGTTTGTTCTCTAGTACAAGTGTAAACCACGATCTGGAGTTGTGAGGTGAATGACTGATTTTGTGATGAAGTGGATGGAATGAATGAGGGTGTTTCAGGTGATGATGAGAGAACCTCACTATGAGCTTCAGGTTGTGTTTTCTTAGTTTTCCTTCGGTTTGGTAGAGGGAGTTGAAATGTGGGGATCCCAATTTTTTTCATTTGTGATCTAGTTAACCTTTGAGAGGAAGGAAACTGAGAAGTAACACTAGCTTGAGATAACTTAGATTATTCTTGATATAAATAAATTCCTTATAGTTTATGGATTAAAGATTGCACTTTAGGAGTTTCTATAGAGGAAGATTGATTTGATTTCTTTGGGATCTCAATAGTGGATTCTAAGTATTTATTTACAACTTCTCACCTAGGATTTAGGTATTTAAAATGCGACTAAGAGGTTGGAGGTGATGGTGAGGGAGTTTTACTCTTGGAATGGCTTACTATTTAGATTTTATTTCCATTCATAATTATACCCTCCCTCTAATGCAAAATGTTTAAGCCTCGAATATCGCTACGAAAACATGGGGGAAAACCACTCGGTCAAAGCCTTCAAAGAAACTCCTTTTCCATTTGCTATAGTGGCTCCAACTAGGGATAATGGGACTAGTTTCCCAGAAAAGATTTGATAGTGATGGTGGGATGATATATGATGTAACATGAAATGATTAAGGTAAGTGTAATATAATCTATCTTAATGTAATCTAACTTCTAAACATATGCATAAATCCTAATTTAACATCATTTAACTATAAGTATACCTGGGAATCAAATAAGATATGCGATCTACAAAGATGTTTTACAACAATTGGTAATAAATATCATTCAATTGCAAAAAGAAATTAAATCGTTTAACAACAATCGTTTTGGATAAATAGTTAGAAAAAATGATTGGGAAAAATATATCGCATATAAAATCGTTCATGTATTCACAGTGGAATCAGAGCTAACATCATACAGAAGTGCAATAATGTTAAAATTATAAGTCAAACTTTCATACATAAAACAAGTGAAAGAATAAGTATTTCTTAATACATAAATAAAACATGATCATAAGATAAAAGTACCATATATGATAAGTGTTGCTCATGTGCTTCAGCAATATTGACCCAATTTCAATCAATCCAACACATTTTAAGAGTACAAAAGTGAATTTTAGTAGAGCATGTTAAATATTTAAAGAAAACAGATCCTGTTCCATTCATTTCATCAAAAGCTCCTCAAAAGTATGAAAGTGCAATGTTTTGAAAAGTGTTTCTAATCAAATTTCTAGACCCCTCTCTAAATGCATGAGAGGGGTCTAAATACTAAACTATATGTCTTAAAATATATTATTACAAAAACAGTTGAGGAGGTTTCAAACAAAATTCCTCACAATATGAAGAAATAAAACTAAAAGAAAAATAAATTAATGACTAGCTCCTTTGAACTTGAACTCTAAGGTCACAAATATCAGTGATGGGCTTGAGCTGAGGCGGTTGGCTGATCGCAGATTTTAGCTACCCAAAAAATATGGCATCTATTAGTGTTGGCACCATATTTTGTGTATATGTTTTCAAACATCTTAGAGTCATCCATTGGCTATGTTGTTTCACTAAAAACTACCAATATTCCTCCCAATTTAGCCTGTTTAATTGTTTGATTACCTCCTCCTTTTCCTGCGCTGCCTGTTTCCATTGCTACTCTAGCTGTTTTGCATTAGGAAGAAATCCTAGTACGCATTCCTTGACCATATTGGCACCATGAATATTTTAGTTAATGGCTTCTATTAAGTTGTTTTTTGCTGTCGTTGCTATCGTTGTTTCCCTTTCTGCCTGTTTCAATTGAGAATCACAATCTGTGAACATAATATCTTTATGAAACTCTTCCAGCTTTGGTAGGTCAACCTTCCTCCCATCCTCTGATTCTTGCCAGGTGATAAAATTAGAAACCATTTTGTGTATTTTGTCATACGCAAGCCCCATATCAATAACTTGGTTTGTTATTTTATCACTGGTCTCGCAATAAGGATTTATCCGTGAGATTTTCTAGAAAAATACTTCCTTTTGTTACATTACTAAGGAATCGAGGCTAAGTGATTCCTTGATGAATTCGTCGATTTTCGGATTCTCTCTAAGTTTATATGTCATGGCTTGTATCTACAAATCCTTTCTGCTAAGATGGCTTGATGTTGTATTCTCATCCATTCAAATTCCTTTTAGAGCTGGGCTACTTGTAATTCTGCTTGTTGATTAGATTTTTCTTGGGTTAATTGTTGTTCTAGAAGCATAATTCTCTGTTCCTTTTCCTTGAGCAGCATTTGGACCTCTGTTGCCTTGTCAATAGTTTGTGTGGCATAGGCACCCGTGAATTGCGATAGATTTGTGAGATTCTCAGATGGGCTGATAGGCAAGTCCTTCTATATGATGTCCATTGGTTCATTTTCTAGAGTCACAACAACCACAACATCCAGTTTTATTTTCTTCCTTTGTCTCCTCACTATATATTTGTGGGTAGGGCTATAGAATACACCTAGAGGAGGCATTTCTTCAATTCTTAAAACAATTTGAGAAGTAGGAGTGGCAGGAATGATCTCAACATCCTGAGTGCATGTAGCTCTTTCCTCTGTTGTTTATGGATTCAAATTATGATGGGCTTGCTTGGGAGTTTTTTATTCCAGATGTTTGCTCAAGGTTTGTATTTGTGTGGAGCTTTTGTCTAAACTATTCGCATTCGTCTTCAAGGTCAATGGCTCAAGATTTACCTGACTGAGTTGAAGTAGAAGTAAGCTCTTCTTGCTTCTTTGCTTTGGCCTACTTGGTCGTCTCCTCTATAATTTGAACTAGGTATTTTTTAGTCTCTTTATTGTGTTTCCTCCCCCATTTTGAGACTGCCTCTCTAAGTGCTCTGACTCATGCGTAGATATCTCTTAAGTTTCTTCTTCAGAGTTTTCTTTGGAGTTGCCCTCCAAGCTTATGCTCGGAGTTGGATCCCTTATTGGTTCAATCTGTAGTAGGTCCAATGGGACCTTTAATAATCTCTTTTTCCTGTACACATGGAAAGCCTTAACATCTTCCAGGGTCAAATGTAGTGATTCCATATGAAAAACTTGTGAAAATGTTTCTGTCTAAAGGAAGAGGTCACGAAAGGTGTCCTCTTCGTGGGTGAACTATTTTACTTTTACTATAATAGTAAATTCGTTAACACTGCCATTTGGGTCATACTGCCTTCCCAGAACTGTAGCTAATTTCAGAGACTTAATAATCTCTTCTTCTTTGATTGCATTTCCATAATCGTGTAGTGCAAAAACACCACATTATAATGGGAATGTAGGCCAAATGGCCTTCTTTTTCGCATTCAATCCCCTGCTCATTCCACCTTCCCCTGTTGTTTGATAGTCTATTTCTCTAGCCATTATTTTTTTGGGGACATAATATGGGAGGACATGCGATGAATTAATGCTCCCAAAAACTCTGATGTAGGTGAATATTTCTTCCCTAAACCATCTGGCTACTGGCAAGATACCTACTTCGGCCTCTTTAGAAAACCTAGGGGCGTACCTGTCATATACTTGTATATGAATGGATAACGTAACCCCTTGACATACTTTATAAAAATGGGGATGGAATTGAGATTCCCCAAAACCTTATCGTATATATGGATGGGAAGCGGGTTCTGTACAATCCACTTCCATCCCATATTTGGAAATTAAGAACAAAATCAGATTGCATCCATAACAAAAGAACTCATGAAAAATGGGGGAAAACCCTTAAGCAGGGACTTCCTTTCCTTCTATATTCTATAATGGCCTTCACCAAATTATCTAATAAAATTGGAGTATGGTTCATTATTGTTGCATTCATTAATGCATCTATTAATGAGGGCCATTCCATGGAAAACTTGGTACTATCGGGTCTATTGAATACCCTACAGATCATTGTTGCTGGGAAACAATGAGGGGGAGAAATGGATGTCATTAAGTGCATACTAGTTTTATCTTGTTTGATCTTGCCTTCCCTTGATTTCCAGGTCTGCATGACATATGATGGGTCCGAATTTTCTTTAGCGAATTTCCTAAGGAAGTGTTTGTTGTAGAGGTTCTAAGGTTGTGTAATTGGTTCATTAGTTGTAGGTTGTTCGCTAAGAAAGACCACATGACCTCTTGCCTATGATTATTGAAGGTTCTGTCTGTGATTTCTACCTTGTCAATTATCCATTTGACCATTTCTGTGTATGGGATTATTTTTGGTCTTCAAGTTATGTGGTGCAGGAATGAATATGTTGTTTCGAAATAGGAGGCATTAGATGAGTCCTGAGCATTAGTCATGGCCTTTGTTACCATTGGCCTGGGATGCTCTTATTCTAACAAATTTTACATGGCCTCCCATGTCAAATATCCTCCATATTTGCTGCATGTGGTATAAAAAAAAGTGGCACCATTTATGATTTCTCAGATGCAGTGCCCTTCCCATTCTTCACCATTGTTTCCAATGATGTTCTCTACAGAGATTTCCTGAAATGGAGCAAAACAAAAGTTATCTGAAAAACATTCGGAAGAATGAAAGTGAGAATAAATAATATAGTTCATCTTAAAAGGATGACAAGATAGGAGCTATTATTCAGAATGCAGAAGAAAAGATATCATATCACATCTAGCCACTATTTAACATAAATGTCATTAAACTCATTAAATAGCCACTAAGGCCCCTTATCATTGCTTTTATTACTCATTAAATTACTGCATCGCAAATGGGAAGGAAAAGCTTTTAAGGTGGACAGTTCTAACTGCAAGACTATTGATTTTGTGATTGCAATGCAAGATCGCAAATTGCATTATCACATATTTGATTGTGCGCTTTCTCAAAGTTCTTTAGAATTATTCTCGATGTCAGATAAGTGACATATCCTTTACTATTTGGAGCGTAGTTTGGCTGAGGGAGTAATTACTTCATAAATTTATTTTCAGTGCATGGCGGACTTAACTTACAATTTATGACATTTTCTTTTATCACGTCTAGGCTTTATCACATTTCTGAAGCTCGTGTGGTTCATAAGATTAAATTTTTTAAAGAAAATTGACGAAATGTGATAAGGTTGACTCGTTCTATCGCAATATCACATCTCCCATGTTACGACATGTTTTTCAAGATGCATCCCTTCTATACATCGATAAGCGCTTTATTTATAGGAAATGCCTTAAATATTAAATTTTGAATGAAAAGTCTAATGAATTCTAAGTTAAAAGTGGTGATTCATTCTATCACAATTCGCGTATTTCTTTTGTTAATTAACTCTTCAACACACTTGGTCTAGTGGTATGCAAAAAGGTGGGAATTGCTAGCCATAGATAGTTTTGACACTGTATCCTGATTTCTTCCTAATTGTTTTTAAAAGAAAGCGCCTAAGTGTTAAATTTTTCTTGGAGGGTTTTTTATAAAGGTTCCTCATTTATTATTAGAATATTAGCCATTAAACTATTACATGGGGGGGATTGTTGAGTAGCACAATAGGTTCCCAACTGAAGACCCTAGGGTGATTCTACCCGTAACAAGTAGAAACATTTGAAGTATACTCTTCTCATTAATAATTACCCTTCATATAGGGGTGTATAGTATTCATTTGTAGAAGGATTAATGTCATTTAATGCAGTTATATGTTGGGAGACAATTGTAGCACAAAGACCTAGTTGATATAATATTTTTTATGCTTCTTAGTTGCAGTGGTTGTAGTAAAAACAACACAAGTGAGAGGGAGTGTTAATTGTGTGACAATACATTCCCAAAGAGGAGAAGGATTGGGATTTTTGATAACCCTTTCCTTGCTAAGAGGGAGTGTTACGTTGTCACAAGAAAAGGGTTAATATTTATTGTCCCTTTGTGAAAGGAGAAGTTTGAATTTCCACGTGAGGAGGATGACTTGAGTTGCAGTTAGTACGAGTGACATGTCCAAGTCACTTAGTTAGGTCAGTCAATTAAATTTTTTGGGCAAGAAGTTGAGCTGTGCATGAATTGATTACTAATATCTAGCAATCTAGTGGAGTTGAAGTTAGTGAAAATGAGTTATATGAGATCTAGTCATGAATAGAGTCAGTAGGAGTTCATTTGAATAGTTGTAGCTATTGTTAACTCACTGATCTCAATTGACTAGTTAATTTACTAAATATAGCCCTATTCATGCATGGAATTCGAATTTCCTAGTTGAGTGTAGGAAAAAGGCATTAATGTAATCATTATTATATACTAGTGAGTGTACAAATTTTGCATGTAGAAGGTGGGGAATTATCTTGGGATTGTGCAAGAAAATAGGGTCTCTTCCTGTTCTTTAGGATTAGTAAATGAGAAATTAAATACGATGAAGCAAGAGGCATATTTTGGCCAAGTATTGTCTAGAGACTTAGGAGGAGATCAATATTGTAGTCTAGGTTGAGCTTCAAGGATTGTAGTTGTGTTTGTAATAGATCATTGCTCTCATATGATACAATACAAATAGAGAAGTGGTCTTTTCCAATTGGGTTATCCATTAAAAATATTGTGCTTAATGTGATTGAATGATTACGTGTGTTTTTATTGTATGTTTTCTTCTCCATAGATTGAGTAGAAGAAATTTGTGTCTATTCTTTTCAGTCTGAATTCATTAGAAGCTACAAATTTTGAGCTATTTCTACACAAATATCTATTTCATCAATCTAATCTAAATTCTAGAAAAGAAACATGGTTATCATTTATTAGTGAATTTGATTATGATATTACATACATTAAAGGAATGGAAAACATAATAACTTGTGCTTCAAGCATAAATCTTAATCAAATTTTGTTACATCAACAACAAGTTGGTCGACAAACGTAATATATAAAATCAAAATGGCTATGATTTCTAATTCAAAATACCTAAAAGTCAAGGAAACAATTTAGAAATTGAAACAATTGATGAAGAGGGGAATGTTTTTCAATAGATAGCCAAGACATATTATTGTTTAAAGGAATAATTTATGTGCGTGATGATATAAATATGAATTCGCTTTTTTATATGAGTTTCACAAAAAGCCAATAGCTAGTCATCCTAGCTAAAAAAGTTGTTTACTGTGTTGAAAATGGATTTTAATTGGCCAAATATGAAAAATGAGGCAACAAAATATGTGTCTAATCTCGAGTGTCAACAAGTCAACTCTTCTCATCAACACCCTATTGGGTTGTTGCAATCCCTACCCATTCCAAAATGAAAATTGGATAAAATTTCAATGGATTTCATTAATGGACTACCAAAGACTAGGAGGCAACGTAACTCAATTATGATTGTGGTTGATATGCTCAGTAAACAATAACACTTTATCCATGTAAAATCCAAATTGAAAGCAATAAATATGGTAGAAATATTTATGAGTCAAATTTTTAGACTCCATGGGATACCTAATATTTTAATCTCAGATAAGGATGAAAAGTTCACACCCAAGATTTGGAAAGGGTTTTTTAAGGTATAGGAACAAATTTAAAATTTAGTACATATTACCATCCTCAAACCAATGTCAAAATAGAAAGGACCAATTAAATATCAGAGGATATGTTATGGATGTATGTTAAGTACAAACATACCAAATGGGAGGATTATTTTCACTTAGTAGAATTTTATTATAATAATGGATACCAAAATTCCTTGAAAGTGAGCCCTTCCAAAGTGATGTATGGAAGAATATACAAAATAGCCCTAATTTGGGATCATCTTGAAGATAGATTGATCTTGGGAATGGATATGTTAAAGAAAATGTAAGAAGTAGTCATGAAAGTTAAAAAAAAAAATGAAAACAACCCAAGATCATCATAAGATCTATTTAGACTTGAACATAATTTATAAAGAGTTTAATGTGGGACAATATGTGCATTTAAAAGTTAAATGCAAAAAAACACACTTAGACTTTGTATTTGTTTAAAGGGTTTTTTGAAGGTATGGGAAAAAAGCTAAAATTTAGTACATATTACCATCCTCAAACCAATGTCCAAATAGAAAGTGCCAATCAAATATTAGCGGATATGTTAAGGATGTATGTTAAGGAAAGACATACTAAATGGGAGAATTATTTGCACCTAGTAGATTCTTTTTTATAATAATTGATACCAAACGTCCTTGAAAATGAGCCCTTCCAAAGTGATGTATGGAAGAAGATGCAAAGTACCCCTAATTTGGGATCATCTTGAAGGTAGATTGGTCTTGGGGCTGAATATGTTAAATCAAATGGAAGAATTGGTCAAGCGAGTCAAAAAAAGCATTGAAAATAACCCAAGATCATCATAAGAGCTATGTAGACTTGAACATAATTTATAAAGAGTTTAATGTGGGATAGCATGTGCATTTAAAAGTTAAACACAAAAAAACACACTTAGACTTTGCAGTTGTTTAAAGGGTTTTCTGAGATATGGGAACAAAGTTAAAATTTAGTACATATTACCATCCTCGCACCGATGTCCAAATAGAAATGACCATTCAAATATTAGAGGATATGTTCAGGTTGTATGTTAAGGAAAAACATACTAAACGGGAGGATTATTTTGCACTTGGTATAATTTTGTTTTAATAATGTTTACCAAACGTCCTTGAAAATGATTCCTTTTGAAGTGATGTATGGAAGAAGATGAAAATTACCCCTAATTTGGGATCATCCTAAACATAGATTGGTCTTGGGGTTAGATATTATGAAACAAGCTAACAAAATGATAGAAAAGAAATATCAACGGCTTAGAAATCAGCCTCTTCGAGGGGACAACCTCCTTTACATTACACAAATGAACACTTCTTGGATTATATAAATGACAAGACCTCCTTTCTATATATAGGAGTCTAAGGGGTCATAATATAATTAGAGCCATCATAAAAATAAAATTTAAGGGCACAATAATAATAATAGTGGGATTCTATGGGGCACAATAATAACAATATGGGGACTACATGGGCACAAAAATATAATAAAGGGGTTGCACTAATAACAATAAGGGTTACACTAGTAGTATAGGGACCTAACATGCCCCTCTCCTTAAAAAAGTGTTGTCCTCAACGCTTGAGTAGTTATGGATTCTTATGTATAAAATTCTCGTCCTCCCATGTGGAATCTTCAATGGGTAAGTTCTTCCACTTGATGAGATACTCTAAAATTGATAGATTTCATAGCTATCAGGTTCTTGTTTCTATGACTGCTTCAAGTTCCAATATGATTTTTCCTTCCTCATCAAGTTTCAACAATATTGATTGAACTGGGAGCTTTTCACTTACAACCTTCGTTAAGAATGAAACATGGAAAACTGGAGGCACTCGAGAAGGTGTAGGAAGCTCCAATTTGTATGCCATAGTACCAATATTTTGTAGCACCTTGTAAGGACCATATTACTTTAGTGATAATTTATTATCCTTCTTAGCTTGCTTGAGGGACATTTGTTTGTATGGTTGTATTCATAAAATACCCAATCGCCTACATTAGAACATCTTTCACTGCGATGTTGATTTGCATGTTGTTTCATTCGATTCTGCACGAAAGTGGGGTTATCCTTTAAAAGTTGGAGAACTTTTTGTTGATGCTCAATGTGATATTTCATTTCTTGAACCTTTTTCTTCTTGATATGTCATTCTATATTGAGAGTTTGAGGAGTGGTAATTCTTGCCAATGCATTACAAGATATGGTCGAATTCATTTCGTGATGCTTAATGTGTCTTTCACTTCTTGAACCTTTTTCTTCTTGATATGTCCTTCTATCTTAAGATTTTGAGGAATGGTAATTCTTGCCAATGCTTTACAAGATATAGTCAGATTCCTTTCTTCTTTCTCTAGGGTTGGTTCCTGGTGTATATCCTCTTCTTTTCACATTTCTTGCTCATTTTCTTCCTCCTCTTCATAATCTATGTAAAATAATTTCTTCTTAGCACACTTATGACCTTTAGTGTATTTGATATCACAATTGTAACAAAGCCATTTTTCTCCTTTTTATTCCAATTGTTGTGGTGTAAACATGTAGGTTGTGGAAGGGTAGGAGAAAAAACACTTCCATATTTATAGTTGTGAGTGGTAGGATTCCTTGTTTCCATAATTCTACTTTCAATTTTTCTTGCCAACTTGAATGCCTTCTCTAATGAATCAGGTTCCCAAAGACAAACCTCATGTTGAATGTTATACTTTAAATTCCCTATGAAGACATCAATACTTTGCTTCTCTGGAATATCATTTACCATTATATTCAATTTTTGGAAGTCCTCAATGTGTCATCCAGTGAACCTTTTTGTTTGATATTTATCATTTGGCTAAAGAAGGTGTTGCTCTTTGTATTGTTGAGAATGCAACAAGATGATGGAGCTTAGTGGAAAGGAGTCGCCTTCACTAAGTGGGCCCACAGGCAAATTATGGCACAAAGTCTATTTTTAGACAACAACGGTGAGATTGTCAAGTCTAAATATAGAACAGTCAAATATTATTAGCTCATAATAATATTTAGACTATAAACATTATCTTATTCTCTTGGAGCACCTCAGTTGGAGCTAAAAATGTGGCACATGCAGCTGACAGAAGGAATCACGTGGTTACCTATGGGTTGACTGAGCTATTGCATACAGGACTTCAGTTAGAAATCAACTGGTTGAGTTTAGTGGAGCCGGAGGTGGAGTTGATGGAGTTGTGTTCAGTTTGACTTGGTTGAACTAGTTGCATTTAGTCTAATTGGCAAATAGACTAAGTGATGAGTTGTGTGAATTAGTTATTAATTAATTCACTAATTATTAACTCATAATGGAACTAAATAATACATTAGTTAACTCAATGCATGTACAGTTCAGTGGAGACAGGTGTTAGAGATTAAGATCGCTATCAGTTGTGACTATAGTTGTGCATGAGATCTTGCACAATCAATGGGATTGAGTTATGCCAATGATAATTGTGGCCAAGAACAAATGATTATAGCCTGTGCTCACATGATTTCCAGTGTGAGTGATTTTCCAAGGTAAAAAGAACTTGGAACGAGTTTGGTTATCAATTATTGTTCTTGCAGGATTGTGCAGTGGAGGCAGGCAAGCAGCGGAGGAGATTTGGAGATCAGATCTGAGCTGTATTGTGTGTAACAGGTGGAGATAGTACTGAGTAGTTGTGAGGAGTACTGTATTATGTTTGTTACATGTTCTCAATCATATAATATACAGATAGTTTTTGGTTTTTAGCGAGATGCTTTCCCCGGGATACATACTGTGTTGATATATGTGTTTGATGCTTCTATGTGTGCATGTGTATGTTTCTAAATATTGCTAAATTGATGATCAATGTAGATGAGATTATGTGTTATGCATGTATTTCGGAATAGTGTATAATCAGGATAATCTCAGTTGAATAAGTTTCATATTATTCATAAACTTCTACATGGTATCAGAGTGGTTGATCATCAGATCTACTATTCAGGAAGTGTTTACATCTTATTTCTTCAGGCAGAGTCTGTAATTGGGCTAGGTAGCCTTTGGATTCATCCTTCCTTTGGAAGGTGAGATATTTGGTGAATGCCCATATAGTCGATCTCTGTACGAGAATTATTTTGTTCTCACGAATTTTAGATCGGAAGCAGTTGAGTTTTGAGCTGGTGGAATTCGAATTTGCAGTGGTGTTTTCTTGGTGTCAAAGTTGAAATGTCCTTCAACAGAATGCAATTGGAGTATGCCCTTGAGGGCAACTCGAACTATATTGCATAGAAGGACAGGATGGAAGCGGTGTTAGGTGATAATGGGTTGAAGGAGTTCATAGATGCAGATGTCCAAAAACCTATTGATGTTGCTCAAGTCGGGGATTGGCAAAAGAAGACAGCAAAGTGTCGAAGGATTCTGTTGGAGGGCGTGAGGGATCACATTGGTGTCCACCTCCATGGAAAGGCTTCTCCATTCTTGATGTGGAAAGCGTTGACAGATCTATACCAAAGCAAGAGCGACTAGAGGAAGTTGGCACTCAAGGATAAACTCAGAAACATCAAATGCGAGAAGGGCAACAGTATGCCCAAGTATCTCACGAAGTTCACCCAATGCCGGGATGAGCTGGGAAGTGTGGGGTTGACTGTCGATGATGAGGACTTGATGAGCTTGGCTCTACTTGGTCTTTTGAAGAGTTGGCATTCCTATCAGTACTCTGTCAATGGTCGAGAGAAATTGCCAGGATGGAAGCGACTTTGGTCGGATCTTGTGCAAGAGGAGATCAGGCGGAATACCAAGGATGGATCTTCATCTAAGGCAACTTATGAAGAAAATTCCGCTTTAGCTACCAGAGCAAAGAAGGGGAAGAACAAGAAAGCTTCTCATTCTAGTGCAAAAGGCAATAAGCAGGACATGTCCAAGGTGAAGTGTCTTCACTGTCACTAGCACGGACACTATGCCACAAATTGTTCGTAGAAGAAGAAGAACAATCAAGTTGTTGGATCTGCAGTAGGAGAG
The DNA here is from genome assembly GCA_000404065.3 of Pinus taeda. Lineage (NCBI taxonomy): Eukaryota > Viridiplantae > Streptophyta > Pinopsida > Pinales > Pinaceae > Pinus > Pinus taeda. The sequence continues at coordinate 29,967 of APFE030506259.1, forward strand.
GCTCTAGCCTCGTAGTTTGAGCTTGTTTTTTGATTGATCGCATGCTTGGTTTCAAGTGTGATGGGATCGGTATGGTTCTTGGATAGTGGTGTGTCTTTTCACATGACAGGAGATCGAATTTTTTTTTCAGATCTATATGAGAAAGATCTTGGAGTGCACATCGAGATGGGTGATGACAGTAGATACAGTGTAATCGGTATCACTACCATTTCCTTTGAGAGGGAGTATGGTAAACCCTTTGTATTGAAGGAAGTCATGCATGTTCCAGGATTGAAGAAGAATCTTATCTTTGTAGTGATGTTAGAAGACAAGGGATATGATGGTGCTTTCAGCGAGGGAAAGGCTTTCCTGCACAGCAAGACAACTGGAGAAACCCGGAAGATAGGGGTTCAAGTGAGGAACCTTTATTAGTTGCATGTAGATGGATGCACAACAATGACATGCAAGGCATAAGGATTGGTGAGCCGGGATGATGGCGAGCTGTGGCACAGGATATTGGGTCACGTTCACCATGGAGCCTTGAAGATACTACAGCAGATCACTATTGGGCTTCCTAAAGGCACTCTTGCACAGTCATATCAGTGCAAGGGGTGTACTTTGGGAAAGTTTGTGAAAGCCACCTTTCACGAGAAGGATAGTCGCACCACGACGATCCTCTAGAGAATTCACACAGATGTGTGTGGACCTTTCTCAGTAGCTTCAACAACAAAACACATGTATTATGTGATTTTTGTTGATGATTTCTCTTGCAAGTGCTAGATCTTATTCATGCAGAAGAAGAGCGAGACATACTCAAAGTTCTGCGAGTTCAAAGCACTGGTCGAGAAGGAGTCAGGGAAGAAAGTGAAGGCTCTCAAGAGCGATAATGGTGGTGAATACATCTCTGGCGAGTTCAAGGAATTCTGTAGTGCAGAAGGGATTTGAATAGAGCTCATAGCTCCCCATAACCCACAGCAGAACGGGGTTGCTGAGCGGAAGAACAGGACGGTTGTGGGTGATGCACGGGCGATGTTGCATGATCAGGGCCTACCGCTTCACTTGTGGGTGGAAGCATGCAATACAGCAGTTTATGTGCAAAACCATTGTCCTCACAGGATACTTGCCATGAGTACACCCGAGGAGGCTTATTCTGGTAAGAGGCCTAATATTTCTCATTTGAGGATTTTTGGTGCTAACATTTACATGCATGTGACGAAGGATGCCAGGAAGAAGGTGGAGCCGACTACAGAGGTTGGGATATTTGTGGGATATACTGATATACCCCACAACTATCGTGTGTATTTTCCAGACAGTGGCAAAACTGTTGTGCGACGAGATATAAAATTTCAGGAGGAGAAAGCCATGAAGTGTTCGCTTGAGAGGGAGCCACACTTGCATGCAGATGAGGAGCTATTAGTTCCTAAGGATGAGATTCAGGATGTGGATCAGCCACAGGACGAAGTTCATGGAGTGGTAGAGACCACTCATGTAGCGCCAACCATCAGAGGATGAAAGCACTTGATAGAAGCTGAGCGACTGGCTGAAGATGCAGAGAAAGCTGTAGGACCACCTACAGCCCAATGTAGGCAGAGATAGTCACCAGATCGGTACACTAGATACATGGCTCTTGTGATAAAATGTGTCGTGACGGAGCCATCCTCTTTCGAGGAAGCTGTAGAGGAACCCCCATGGGTAGACGCCAGGGTGGAAGAGTATGATTCGATTGTCAGAAACAGTGCATGGGAGATTGTCCCAAGACTAGAGGGGAAATTATTGGTGGGTTCGAGATGGATCTACAGAGTCATGCAGATGAGGTGGCACATTCATTAGATGGATGTGAAGACTGCATTTCTTCCTGGAGGTTGGAGGAAGGAGGATGCTACTTCAACAGAGGTAGTGGATGCCACTTTTTATCAACAGTTGGTGGAGTTGCATGTGTGCAGGCTCAACAGAGGCACATCGGGATATGGATATTGGTATAGGCAAGAGGATGCAGAGTGGGCAAGAGGCTCAATGAATGACATCAGATACTATCCTATCAGAGATTGTGTGCAGCGGAGAATCATGTTACTTTCATACATTCCAAAGGAGGATCAAGATGCTGATATCTTAACGAAGGCGCTCACCAGGAGCAAATTCGAATACCACCGAGGCATGATAGGGGTTGCTGATAATCCATATCTTGTTGAGAGGGAGTGTTGAGAATACAACAAGATGATGGGGCTTAGTGGAAAGGAGTCGCCTTCACTATGTGGGCCCGTAGGAAAATTATGGCGCAAAGTCTATTTTTAGACTATGTCTATTTTTAGACATATGGATCATGTCTATGAGTTGTAGGATGTTGTTTATGGATGATTGGTCAAGTTGGAAAAATAGATGGACTTCTATTTTTAGACAACAACGGTGACACTGTCAAGTCTAAATATAGAGCAGTCAAATATTATTAGCTCATAATAATATTTAGACTATAAACTTTATCTTATTCTCTTAGAGCACCTAAGTTGGAGCTACAGATGTGGCACATGTAGATGACAGAAGGAATCACGTGGTTACCTATGGGTTGACTCGGCTATTTCATGTACGACTTCAGTTAGAACTCAACTGATTAAGTTTAGTGGAGCCGGAGGTGGAGTTGATGGAGTTGTGTTCAGTTTGACTTGGTTGAACTGGTTGTATTCAGTCTAACTGGCAAATAGACTAAGTGATGAGTTACGTGAATTAGTTATTAATTAATTCACTAATTATTAACTCATAATGCAACTGAAGAATACATCAGTTAACTCATTGCATGTACAATTCAGTGGAGACAGGTGTTAGAGATTGAGATTGCTATCAGTTGTGACTATAGTTGTGCATGAGATCTTGTAGAATCAGTGGGATTGAGTTATGCCAATGAGAATTGTGGCCAAGAAAAAATGATTATAGCCTGTGCTCACATGATTTCCAGTGTGAGTGATTTTCCAAGGTAAAAAGAACTTGGAACGAGTTTGGTTATCAATTATTGTTCTTCCAGGATTGTGCAGTGGAGGCAGGCAAGTAGCGGAGGAGATTTGGAGATCAGATCTGAGATGTATTGTGTGTAATAGGTGGAGATAGTACTGAGTACTTGTGAGGAGTATTGTACTATGTTTGTTACATGTTCTCAATCATATGATATATAGATAGTTTGGGGTTTTTAGCGAGATGCTTTCCCCAGGATACATACTGTGTTGATATATGTGTTTGATGCTTCTATGTGTGCATGTGTATGTTTTTGAATACTGTTAAATTGATGATCAACGTAGATGAGATTATGTATTATGCATGTATTCAGAAATAGTGTATAATCAAGATAATCTCGATTGAATAAGTGTCATGTTATTCATAAATTTCTACATGTATCCTCATAATGTGTTATCATTTCCTCCGTAAAAATTGACTAGGTGACAAGTGATTTACGAGAACAAAGCCTTCTATACCATACAAGTTGATTTGTTTCAAATATAAATATGCAATTTGTAGCTTTTGTAATAGTTGTACATCATGTATATTTCAATATTTCTCCGTTTGTAGTATCCAATTTACCAGATTTTTTCCATCAAACTTCCTCATATCGCTTTTACTTGATTTTACGAGCTTGATCTTGAATTTGTTGTATCTTTGAAATTTCAGATCTCCAAGATCTGAAATTACAACTTGTAATAGCCCTCTATGTCCTCTTTCCCATGCCACCATTTTAATCAAAATTGGATTCTCCATGCAAGGGTTTTTCCCAATCTCCCAAGATGACCTGGTTATATGTTTTTTCAGTGAACGAACTTGTATGAAGTTTCATGTGTCATTGTTTCCACCTTCGGATTTGAAACTGATACACAACAAACTAGAGGCCGTCCTCTTTCTATAAATTCTTACGGAATTTCAATCTGATGCTTAAAAAGAAAGTTATGATGATTTTTCCCAGGTGACATATTTGAGATATAATTTGGGATCCTAAAAAAACCCTAACTTATTTGGATCATATCACCGAAAATATAAAGAGACAAGACCTGAAATTTGGACCTGAGGTTCAAAGTGAAATTGTGTACATGACCCATCTCATGTAATTTATTGGAACCTTGTATAGGTGGAACTAGAGGGAGAATTTCTAATAGATACCCTACATATTCTAGAGCACAGGGAAGTCATGCTCTGGAATAAAGTCATAACTTAGGTAAAAGTATAATGGAAAACATTTGAGCCCTTAAGGGGCTACTTGGGAACTGGATAATTGTTTTAAAGAAGCATATTGATCTACGTTTTAATTGAAAACAAGACACCAGGATGATGTGAAATTCAAGAGGGGGAGAGTGTCATATCCCTTAGCTTGAAATTTTTTTATTGTATGTGTTGTAAATATATGTAATTCTGTGTGTAATTATTTATGGAAATTATTGTTAGGAACAAAATATCAATAATTTACTACTTATCAACATGAAAAGAAGAAAATCTCTAATTATTTTGTTTATTTGTAAATAAAGAAAATATGGAAATTATTATAGAAGGGACACTTGGCTGAAAGAGTTTATGGCTACAAGTTAATGTTGATTATTAATTACCCATCTATAAATACCTAGACAGTCAATCTGGAATCACTTAATTAATTAAATATGGGTAATTGAGATACATAACTTCCCTAAAAGACAGGAGGTTGTCCTTGGAAGTGATAAGTTGAGCTCATAAATGACCTCAATAATTACCTTCCACCTACTAGGTGAGGAAGAGGTAGTTACTAACTACCAAATGGTACAGTAGGAGGTGTAATTATTGTTTTTGTGATTTTGTGAAAAAGGAAGAGAGAACATAGGGAAACTGTGGATACACAAGGAGTACAAAAAGAAAACTTCCAGAGACTTTTGGCTCAGGGGTGAATTTTCATAAGGAGAGGAAAAATTCTACGGATGGGAGGAGTGGAAGTGCTTCTGTAATATTTTCAAGAATTTATTTTGATCAAGTTGATACCTCGGACTCAACATTTGTGACTTGTTTAAAATTCAGAGTTTATGAATATTTCTCCTTATTATGGTTGAAATCATAATTTTGCATGAATATATTAGAAAAAAGTTAGATTAATTGTGTTACTATAGAATTGTATACTTTGATAAAGAAAAATATTATTATTATTAATTTCCTTTCTCTTTTAAGGATTTTAGTGTTATTGCCATGACTAGTCGAAATCGAAGTAGAAAAATAATTCCAATTAATGATGTTTACACAATAGTAAACATTGCAGGAATAATATAGGAAGCCTTTAAAATAATTTACAGTTTATATATTTAAGTTCTTATGAGTTTATCTATCTATACATTAAGTGTCTTCTATGGAAAATGATGAAATAAATAAATAAATAAAATCATGTACATGTAGTAAACATAAGTTTATATTAGAATAGAAAAACATGGTTCATAACTTCCTTCCTATCTTCTTTTCAATACCCGTTGATAGGGAATAGCATGATATATTATAGAGGGAACATCAAATGTGAAGTTATAGTAAAAAGAAATACATTATTTGCACTATTATATATAAGGAAAATTTATTACAGAGGTATTTATATGTTATTTTTAGTTTAAAATAAATAGTATCATGATAGTAAGTGAGGAAAATAAAAGCTAATGAAACATTGGCAATAGAGTTTCATAAAAGAAATTGTTCATTAGAACTTTTTGTATAGATATATTCAAATACATTTGACATACAATATTTTACCCCTGGAAAAATAATTGACAACATAATCTGTGTATCTATTGGAATAAAACATATCGGTATTGAATTTTCCTATGAAATCTATATATTAAAAATAAAAATGAATCACATGTACAAGGAAGAATGGTACAAGCATAAGACCGATACATATAACAAAAATAGGATTCTAATAAACTCATAAAAACCAAAATATGATACCCAAAGGTCAAATTCAATACTAAGAAATTTTGTAAACCACCAAATTATCAGATTTCAAGCCATATCTTTAGAACATTTTGTAGCAAGCAGTTATAAACCCATATGAGGTAGTTTGAGTGACCTAGTACAAGAGAGATTCTAGTATAATCTTGATGACACCAAAATGAGTTGCATACCCAAACTAATTGTGCCGAGCAAAATTGAGAATTGGATTTATACCTGAAGCCATATGTTTGATACAAAAAAAAACCTAGTTAATAAGGATCCATAGGGTGAAAAAGAAATATCATAAAAAGGATTATTAAAAAATATTGAAATGTGAATGTGTGAAAATTAATATTTACCTGAAGTGAGTTCTGAACTAAACTTGGGTTTGTATATTTACTACTCTTGTTTTTACACAATCATTACACAAAACCTTATATTATTACTTTGAAGAAAACCCTCTAACTAAAAACCAAAAGAATTATTCTAAAAATTCAGAACTCTTCTAGTATAATTATTTTACAAGAAGTGATAAACATAATATCCTAAAATTGTTGTGTAACTTAAAATTATTGCAAAGACAGAGGAAAATATTTAAGTCATGTTTTAATAGTAAATCTTCAATATCTAAAACACCCTTTGTGAGGAAAATCAATGGAAAGTCAATAAAAAATGATTACTCAAGAAAGCGAGAGTTAAGAAAGGAAATTGACCTGTGTAAGGGATCTCTTTATCCTCTCCAACTACCATTGGTCATTTATTCACATGTGGTCAATAGGCCTTCAAACTAGATCATTCACATACTTTGAACACTTTGTCATTCTCCATACACAAATCCCTAAGAATGACTCTTTCTAATCCTTGAGTTTCAACCTGAAAGCACCTTGTTTAAGTCATTTTAAGGATCAACACACTCTAGCCCCTTACTAGAGAGTGTTGAATACCGAGTTTTCCTACTCTACACATGTGTTGATTACCAACATGTTGCTCAGTGTTGAGGGTGTGTTGATTCTAGAAATTGTGGAATAAAAGAATCCCGAAGCTTCCTGTTCCAGAAGTTTATAGGATCTGTTGAAACTATTTACCTTAGAAAAAGTCTTGAATCTGATACTATATTATCTTGGATTTTTCATCCCTTATCCCTTGAGCTCATCCCCCCATCAAGAGTGCATCTCAAACCTAGATTGGTAAAATGATAAGAATTGGTTAACTGCCTCCTTCATCTATATATTTATTGCCATCCATAGGCAAGGGGTTGGCATTTGGAGAGTCATTAAAGGTAAACTTTGTAACAAGGAAAGGACAAGTCAACTTGGAGGAGCCCTTATACAAGATCAACATCTATGTTTGGTTGTAACTCACTCCATTTCTATTAATACAAAGATTTCTTTTTTTTCCTATATATGATGTTATGGTTTCATATATTTCAATATCATGTTGATCTATTCAATAAAGTGACTATATTATGTTAGATAGATTTCGTAGATCATTGGCTTGTATTGTCTGGTTGTGCAGGTCCTAATTGCAGCTATCAAAGCTAGGATTGGAGTGTACAAGCCATGGAAGGAGTGAAGCAGACGATGAATTCCAGCTAGGTTTCATCCCATTATCTATTTACTTTAAGGAAAATATTAGTCTCCTTGTCTTTCTATTGTTCTATTTCAGTCCACCAAGTTATACAATCGTAGATTCTACATAACAAATTGGTGACTCCACTGGGGAATGTTGTATTCCCTTGTTGGTTTCTTTGTCCTTAGTTTTTTTTCTACCTCTTTTTCATACCTTCACTGTCATAATAAGTAAATTATATACCTAAGCATACATTTCATTGAGATTTACTTCCCTTTTTTGTGTCATAACTTGGATTTCCTTTATCACTTCACCTTCTAGTCTAGAGACAATGCATTGCAGTACACCCTAGCCTTCTCTGTACCTATGTTGTAGTGCACCATAGCCCTTTCAGCACTTGTTATGATCCTGATTTTATGAAAAAAATACCTTTTTGTTATTTTATCTCTGATTAACATTGTTCTAGTGGGTCCTCCTTATGTCCTTCAGTGTGTCTTGGTCTCTCATAAGCCTCCATTTTGTTTTATTCAAGTTTTCAGTGCCTTTGATGAGAATTTGTTTAGATTTTCCTTTGTTCTTGTCATTAGGTCATTAGCAAACTGAATTTTTTGATCATTGAGTGATTGCAAGAAAAAAAAATTTAGTCATTGTTCTGAATAGTTTCTTTTATCAATTATTAATCAAATATCTTAGTTTTAATCTGAAAATCAAGTGGAATACACAATAAAAATCTTATGCATCATGCATTGCATACAGGGCTTTGATTTTGATTACAAAAGTGAAGATATAGAAATCGACTGTTGCATCACTTTGTTTGTTGCATTTTTGATTGAATTGTTCTTCCCCTAATTAGTTAGGCCTTCCATTATTAAAAGGAAATTGAAAAGATTTATTTTTGTCATATTAGTTGCATGATATATGTGTTCAGGTGATATCGAGTTTTGAGCCTTGAAACTGAAATCCAATTCAACACTAACTCTAAAATCCATATAAATTAACCTAAGGAGCATTTGAAACTTAACAATGCACATAAAGGCATAGGATAAAGACTTGTTCCAACATCTTTAAATGTAGGAACTGTTGTTTTTTCTAGTGTTCCATTTTGGGGGTGATACCATGTTCCGCGTACATAAGTGTATCGAATCATTCTCCACGTACCTCAAGGTATATTGGATGGCTCTTCCCGTATGATAATTATATGGGATCTCATGGAATGGCTACGCATTAGACAACACCACTATGGATTGGACCTCCATGCAACCTCGAGTATATTTTGGAATTCCACCATAGGTTTCTATCCATCCATAGGAAACTTAGTTAGTCACCTTGTACATAGTGATACACTGAACACAACATTCGGGGATATCCTGCATGTACATTAAGTCCTTGATCCTCTAAGGTTTCTATTGTAGTTCACAGTTTCTTGGTAAAACTTTTGCCTTGTTTACCCCTTTGTTTTATTTTGTGTTGTTAATTTCTAAAATCAATTAATTGATCGTTGAACAACATCTTTACCATGGAACAACTCCTTAGTAGATCTTAGGTTGAGACTAATGGTAACAGTTCCTGAGTCCACCAGTCAAGGAAACTTGCCTAATAGGAATACTATAACTTTTCCATATTTTAGAAATATTGGTGCTCCTTATATGGAAACATTCTCCCTTACTGAATCAACCATTGGTTTTCCAGTTTCGTTGTTTTCGACCACTATATTTATGAATTTCCAAACGACTTCTAAACCAAGTTCTCCTCCACCTGAACAATATCAACCTCAAGTTAATCCCAAAGTTGATTCTTTTTCCTTCTTCGTCTATTGTTTCTTCATCCCTTTCTTCCTATTTTCATAGTGAAAGTGTTGATTGTAGTAACTAGGAAGCTAAGAATAAGAAGCAAAGGATGATGAAGAAGAAGAAAAATAAGCAAGGGGCCAGCCAAGCAACCATTGCTACCCATGGAACTAGTATGGAGAAACCTTCCAATCAACCCTGAAAAATTAAATTGCCTTGAAGGTTATGTAAGGGTGACCAACTCTTAGAGATTGTCCTGATATTCCCAAGGCGTTAGAAGTGTGGTCCATAGTCTCACATCAACCTTTTTCATTAGCCTCTAGACATCATGCTAGTGATAAACCATCAAATAGTGATAAGAAGGTTCATGGGAAAAAGGGTAAAGTAAGGTTTTCATATAGTTTATGTGAAGGGATTCATCCTATTCATATTTGTCCTTATATGGATGAAACCTCAAAATTGTTGGAATTCTCAAACTTGTCTTTCGACTAGTCATCAAAAGCTTTCTCCCAATCCTCCACTAGTTGATGAAGTGATTGATCAAAATCCATCTCCAGTCAATCCCACTCTCTTTGAATGTGAATCCCATGAGTCTGTTCCTAAAAATGATTGGTTGAGAATATGGTTGACTAGATTCCACCCTTCATTTGATTGTACCTTTCCTATAGAGAGAAAACTTCATACTGCTAAGTTTCTTCTCATTTTTTTAGGTTCCGATGAACTAGTGGATAGTTCTCCCATTCCCATGGCACAGGGAAAAAATCCTCCGATGCTAAAAACACTACAGAAAAATTCTCCCATTCCCATGACACCCCTCCAAGTAGCATGGTCAGTTCCTTTGGTTGGAGTTGGCAGGTAGGATATCATCTTCCTCCTTACATGCCCTTCAAGTTCATAGTATAGGCTTATAATGTGATCATACCTACCAAAATAATATATGAAGGTGCACCTATTAGTATGATTTCCTAAAATACTATCGAAGCTTTAGTTTCTTTGTAGCTTGTACCTATTATCTAGAATATGTTGGCTTTTAATATAGGAATCGGTCAACCATTATGGATCCTTCCTAAGTTTCCTATTACTTTGGGAGGAAATATTGTTTATATCGATGTGATGGTAGTCCAAGGCCCTTTGTATTTTAATTTACTCCTTGGGAATGACTATTTTTATGTCATGGGAGCTCTTGTCTTGTCACTCTTTCTTGTGATATTTTTCCTACATGAAGGAAGAATCATGATTATTAACCAAATTTCATTCGTGGGTCCTAATTTGACTCCCAATAAACCAGCTTCCCTAAATGGTCCATATATGCAAGTGGTATCTTCTATGCCATAATTTAATTATGTGGCAACCTATCCCATTCATGTACCTATTGATGAAGATGAGCCTTTCACTGTCTTCTCAACATCTTTCGACCTAGATCTAGTAGGTGATATGGTGAAGTATTTACTAGGGGCATTGGAGTCCAATATTGCCATTTTATCCTTTGATATGTATCCTTTCCAAAGCTTTGTTCTCGTGTCTGATGAGTCCCTCGTAGAATCCATGATCTTCTGCAAGTCATGATCAAGGTGTCAGAGAAAATTTCATTTTTTTGTGTCAAGCTCGTTAAAAAATGAAACAAGGTTCCTTGAGCAAAGTTATTTTTCGTATGTCAAGCTCATTAAAAAAAGAAACAATGTTCACAGAGAAGTTCCTTTTCTTGTGTAAATCTTGGTAAAAAATGAAATAAGGTCCTCTGAGAAGAGTTATTTTTCTTGTGTCAAGCTCATTAAAAAATTAAACAAGGTCTCGAGCATAATTCTTTTCATGTGTCAAGCTCATTTAAAGAATGAAACTGATCCCCTTCCAATTCAAGTCTTTGATTAGATCTCGTAAATTCCTAGTCAAGTCATTCACTTGATCACATAAATGAACCATCTTTCCAATCCACCTGTTAGTAACCAATATTCTACTTAGGTGCATGAAATGAAGCTTGGGGTTCATGTACCTCGAATTGAGTCATTATGTTGGGGGAATGCAAACTTATTTCAAGCATATTTCAATCTTGCTAAAAAATGAAACCAACTTCAACTATTCTCAAGTGTAGTTTCCCATGTTTCAAGCTTATGTAAAAATTAAATCATTCTCATCCTATCCCTCGTTATTTCCATTTTTATCAGCTTTTTTTCTATCATATGAGCCTTTGTTTTCTCAATCCATCAGTACCACCTTCTTGGTTGATCATACTCTTTCACTTTGTTTTTCTTAACCTTTCCTAAGGAACATCTGCGATGAGCAGTAATATTAGCCAACCTCTTTACCTTTGTGGGTTTTAAGTAGTTCCATCATGGCTGGAACCAATTTCTATCCTTTATACCACTTGTTCCTCCAAGAGAAGTTCTCTTTCATCTCTTTTCAGACTCCCAAAATATGAATATATTTTTGAGCCCTTGAAGCTAAAAATAGATGTAAATTTTCCTTGTAAACTATCGTAATTTTGTAGTCAATCTTAGTCATTCATTAGGTGGATTATTTGATCGTAGAAGCTATTTTTAATTTAGGGTTTTTCTTTCCCTAGAAGGAAACCCCTCGTTATATATGACGGAAATGTATTGTGACTAGATAGATGTGTATTCTGAGTGAGAAAGAGAGAGGATATTGTGTGAGAGCGAAGAGGGAATTGAGTCAGAAAAATTTGTACCTATGATTGAGTGGAAATACAAAGAATATGATGAGTATGTTAGATAGAGAATGGTATATTCTCGATAGAATGGCACTTGGAACAATATGGTTGTGTCTAGCAATGTTGGTAGCCGTCAATATTTCAAAGGAAACGAAAAACAAAGGGTTTAATGTCAGCATTGGCCAAAGTATATGAAAAACCCTCAACCTCAAATAAGGTATTTTTTATGAAGCATTTATTTAATATGAAGGTGTTAGAAGCTCAATCTGTTTCTGATCATTTAAATGAATTTAATACAATTACCAGTCAGTTATGTTTTGTAGGGGTAAATTTTGATGATGAAGTTAGGGATCTTTTATTTTTGTGCTCATTGCCAGAAAGTTGGAATGGTTTAGTTATGGCCATTAGTAACTCTATCTTTAGATCTACCACTTTAAATTTTGATGATGTTGTTGTTGCAATCCTTAGTGAGGAAATGCGATTGGAATCTTCGGTGAGATATCAGGTAATGCTTTTACTATAGATATTAGGGGAATACAAATGGAAAGAGGAAAGAGCCCAGGATAATGCAGTAAGTCAAGAAAAAGAATATCCAAGTCTAGATCGGGGATGGTGTGATAGAAATGCTGGAAGAAATGACACTTGAAGAAATTTTATATGTATCGAAAGCGAAAATAAGGAGACGTGCAACAAGAAAACAATCATGAAGTGAATGTGACAGGTGATGTGTTGCAAGATGCTTTGGTTGTTTCATTAGAAAATATTTTTGATGCTCGGGTGGTAGATTTAGGGACTTCATTCCATGCCACACCTGATAGGAAACATTTTCAATATTATGTTCAAGGATATTTTGGACAGGTTCATTTGGGTGATTATAAACCCTGTAAAATCATTGGAATGGGCGAAGGTTTCATAAAAAATTATAATAGAAACCAATGGCTATTGAATGAGGTAAGGCATCATCTAGATCTAAAAAAAACTAATTTCAATAGGGTAGTTGAGAGGTGGAGGCTATGTAACTACTTTTACAAAGAAAACCTCGAAGGTCAGTAAAGGAGCCCTCGTAACAACAAAAGGAGAAAAGGTTGGTATATTGTATTTATGAAATGGTATTTCTAATTATTTTAATGCTTTCACCTCAACATGAGCAGATACAACATTGTGGCATCATAGGCTCAGGCACATGAGTGAGAAGGGGATGTAGATTCTTCACTCAATAAACTCATTTCCAGGTTTGAAGCATGTTGATTTGTAATTCTATGAGAATTGTATTTATCAAAAACATAAGAGAGTCAGATTTCTCAGATTTGAGAAAGAAAAGAAGAATGAAAAATTAGACCTTGTGCATACATATGTATGGGGACCTGCTCAAGTATCATCTCTCAGTGGATATTTCTATTATGTTACTTTTATTGATGATGCAACTAGGAAAACCTGTATTTATTGTATTTGAAATAAATCTAATGTATTTGATACTTTCAAGAAATGGAAAGATATGGTTAAGAATGAGACAAAGGTTGAAGTGTCATAGATCAGACAATGAAGGTAAATATTGAAACAAAGAGTTTGATAAGTATTTTCCAGGATATGGAATTCATAGAGAGAAGACAGTTCTAGGAACACCACAAGAAAATGGTGTGTCAGAAAGGATGAACAAGACACTCATGGAGCATGCAAGATGCATTAGATTGCATCCATGATTTCCTTTACAATTTTGGGCAGATGTTGTAGATACTATTGTTTATCTAATAAATAGAGAGCCTTCAAGTTCCTTGGATGGTTGTATTCTAGAGGAGGCATGGATAGGTAAAAGCAATAAACTACTCATTTTTAAAGACTTTCGCTTGTGAAGCCTTTGTCCATATTAATAAAGAAAATAAAACAAAGTTTGAGGAAAAATCAAAGAAACATACCTTCATTGAATATCGTGTTAATGATTTTGTTTACCTTTTTATGATTGTGAAAATCACCAAATCATTAGGATCATAGATGTAATATTAAATGAGAAGGTTTTGTATAAGGATTAGATGTAGGAAAAGAATCGGGAGAAAGAAAACAGGGAATACACATTGCTTGATGAGATCATAGAAAAAGTAAAGGTGTCTGAAAATCATAATGATCAATAGCCAGAACAACGACAACAACACCCACAACAACAACAAACACGTCAAACACATGAAAGTGGTGTTTGGAGATCTACTAGGATAATTAGACCCCTTGAACAATACACTCCTTCATTATATTATGTATTGTTAACTGATTATGGTAAACCATAATGTTATGAAGAAGAAATACAGGTAGAAATCTGGAAGAAGTGGGAGATAGCCATGGAAGTAGGAGGGAATCCTTGGTACATAACCAGACTTGGGACTTAGTCAAGTTGCCTACAGGTAAAACAACATTCTATAATACATGGGTTTACAGGTTGAAGGAAGAAGATGGAGGTAGGAAAATGTATAAAGCTAGACTTGTGGTGAAGAGGTTTGCATAGAAAAATGTATAGACTTTGATGAAATGTTTTCTCTTGTTGTCAAAATGACTTCAATCAGAACTATTTTAAGTCTAGTAGTAGCTATAGATTTTCATCTTGATCAGTTAGATGTAAAGACGACCTTTCTCCATGGAGATTTGGAGGAAGAGATATATATGCAACAACCATAATGATATGAGGTCAAAGGGAAGGAGAAACTAGTGTGCAGGTTGAAGAAGAGCTTGTATGGCTTAAAAAGAAAGGCTAATAAAGAAACAACTAGGTCCAAACTGGAGGCATTTTCTAGCAAACAAAGCAACGGAGGAGTTGTTATCATCAGTCTCCAAGTGGGATATTATTAGGTGTGGAGACTGCGTATCTTCTTTATTCAAAGGTATCATCATGTTGGACCCCATTTTGTAATGAGGAGGCAACGCTAACCATAATTTAAACACCATCAGGGTGGGTGACGATGATTTTATGAGCCCCCTCTGGTGAGGATTCAAGGGCAGTGCCCTCGAAGCTAAGAATAGATGTAAATGTTTCTTGTAAAATATTGTAATTTCATAGTCAATGTGAACCGTTCTCTAGAGAGATGATATGATGATAGAATTTATGTTCAATTTAGGGTTTTTTTCCCTAGAAGGAAACCCCTCGATATATATTAGGGAATTGTATTTGTTGGGTCCCTATAATACTAGTGATTACCCCATTACTATGGTAGTTGTACCCCTTATTATTATTGTTGTGCCCCTATTGCCCCCATATTGCTATTACTCTGCCCCATAGAATCCCTTTATTGTTATTGTTGTGGCTTTGTATTATTATTGTTAGGTCGGCTGGGTTATATTGTGACTCCTTAGACTCCTATCTATAGAAAGGAGGATTTTTCATTTGTATCATCCAAGAATTGTTCATTTATGTAATGTAAAGGAGGTTTCCCCCTTGAAGAGGCTGAATTCTAAGGCGTTGATCTATCTTTTCTATCTTTTCTTGAGTTGGTTTCATAACATTTGGTATTAGAGCCAAGTTCTAGGGTTTCACTACTCCAAATAGGTCATTGTGGCATTTTCGCTATAACTTTTTTCTGCGATGTTTCAAAAGTTGAAAAAAAAAACATTTGAGAAGACATCGCGTTGTATCTTGGGTCTGAATTTTAGAGATTTTTGCGCTATATTTGCGAAGATATGATCTGAGGAAGTTGGTCTTTTTGGAGACTCCTGAATTACATTCCAAATAGGTGACCTAGGGAAAATCATCATAACTTTCCCTCAGAGCATCGGACTGAAATTTCACAAAAAGGTATAGAAAGAGGACAGGCGGTAGTTTTTGCTAGATAGTTTTTAGAGCCAGAGGTCCAAAAAATGACACGTGGCACTTCATACAAGTTTGCTCTTCTGAAAAGGTCTATAATCAGGTCACTATGGGAGATTTGGCATAACTCTTTTTTGGAGAATCCAATTGGGGTCAGACTGGTGGCATTGGAAAGAGGACATAGAGGGCTACCACAAGGCACAGTTTTAGAACTGGATGTTCTGAAAGTACAAAGATAGGTCAGACGCAATATCGAGCTCCTACAAAGAAAAAAAAGGTGTGTAGGTTTTTTTAAATTTTTGCTTAAGATTGGTTTGAAAATTTATTTTGAAGGAATTCGAAGGGCTAGTAGAGAATTATTATCGGTAACTGATGCCCCGAGGAAAGAAAATGCAAACACCTAATAAGGAACCTGAAAGCTCTAGCATGACTCATGAAGAAGAGGAAGAAATGCTACATGATATATCA
>APFE030506270.1:0-15135 GCA_000404065.3 Pinus taeda
TTGTATAATGCACCCGCCATTTCTTTATTGTTTCTTGTATGCTATCTCGACTTTGGTTTCTTTATCTAAATATTGAGGCTAATTAGTCCCATAGTGCCTCCATATAGTTACATGTGTTAAGTAAATGAATAAGCCTCTCTTTTGTGTTTTCGGAGAGGAACGAGACATTATTTTTGCATCTTACTGCCCCATTGAATAATACTATTAATTCTCTATCTCTCACTCTCTCCAATTTTTAATGTGTATATGCATAATTCAATACTTTCTGCCTTAATGATGAACAGGTTATATGACAAATTTGAATTGCTGAAGTGATTGAGGTTTTGTTTCCTTGAGCCAGCTGCATCTACCCTTGTTATTTGGGATTAGAACAATGACTTGTTCAATGTGCAATTGAAGTTGATAAAAAACAAGTGAAACCTTTGGATATCAAGAAAACACACATAAGGTCACTAGACTATACACATAGGCTATTTGAACTGGCTGTATGTATACCTAGCATCGTTTCTACATGTTGAAACTAAATACTACTGTATAACCTAAAAGCAGACCACACTCACTGTTTCTTTTTTAAATGTCATTCTAAACCATTCAGGTTTCAATCTCTTAAGGTTCATCTGGATTTGTTTTGCATACAGACCAGAAGCCATTGTCAAAACTTTTGTCTATTTGAACTGGCTGGATGTCCGATGTACACCTAGCATCTTCTCTCCAGTGTTGAAACGAAATGCTGTTGTAGAACTTAAAAGCAAGCCATGCTCATTTCTTTTTTAAATGGCATCCTAAACCATTCAGGGTTTCAACCTTATAATGTTCACCTCGATTAGCTTTGCATATATACCAGAATCCATGGTTGAAGCATTTGTGTATTCTTCCAACAAACTTCTTGTTCATAGCTTCTGTTATTTGGGTAGTCCCATATTGGTAATAAAGTACATAAGTCCTCACCGTAAGTTTTATTTAAACTGTGTAATTTGGTATTTATATACAATGACACTGACAGACTTAGATACCAACAATGGAATGAAAAATTTCATTACTATTCAATAGATCCTCTGCTGAGCACATAATCTTCTTTTCCACAGCCTGCATGAAAGTTCTTTCATAAATATGATGTTATCAAGGTCAAGGTCTACATCTTGGCTTGCTAAAACAGAATGTCCTTAATTTCAATGCCTAATCTATTCTGGGGAATTAGTTTTGGTCATATGAATATCTATGTTATTTTGTCCAGCCATTCCATGTTGTGATGCAACATGGTTTGATAATGTTGTTGGTTTACTTCCAGTTTGGTTTTAACAAGTGAAAAGTGGTATATATATACCCTTGTTCCGCAGAGTCCTCATTTGGATCTAAGAAGGATGGTGCAATACCTACCAAGGATATTGTTTGTTGTCCATCCCAGGGCTGACAGAGTCAACAAGAAATCTGGCACGGCAGAGAAGCAGGAATTTGAAAATCACCAAGAAAATACGTCTGCATTTGAAGACATTACTTTGAACCAACTACCATTTCTCGGTGGATTAGAAGGCCATTCAAGAGAGGAGCACCGGAGAGCAGAGATGCATCAGAAGATCATTCAGAAGAAGGCCACGCGGGAAATGCGTTATGATAGAATTCAATATGAAAGGGAAAGGCTGTTAAGGTTTTTCTGAACCCTGACATTTTCATCAGATTTGGTTAATCTGGAGCATTCTTTGCTCCCTATTATCTTTCCTTGCTTGAATTGCTGATGGAAATCATCAAATTTGCTAAGAAGTCCAAAAACACGGAGAGCATGTTCTGTGCACTGAAAATGTTAGGTCCTTCATTGTTGGTTTTAATGTTTTAATGCACATTTATTTGTTTGTGATTTTAATTACTATATCTCATTGGGAACGCCTGTTGCAGAAATTGAGACTGGTGATTCTGTTTCAATCAATGGAGAGGGAGAAACTCAGAGTCTTACTTCTAGAGAAGAGGTAACATCTGCAAACAAGGAACAGTCTGAACCCATTGAAAATGCTATACAAAATAAAAGAAGTTTCAAACAAGATTCAACTGGTAAGGCTTCCAAACCATTCTTGCATAGATATTTGTTTGCAATTTCAATAACTATATAGCTCATCAAAGAATGCAAGCATATCTTTTTGTGATTTCAATAACTATACTTCTCATTAAAGAATGCCTGTTTCAGATTTTGATACCGGGGATATTTCCTCAATCCACGCAGAGGGAGAATCTGAAAGAGTTATTTCTAAAGAGGAAACAGCTGTAAACATGGAACAGTCTGAACCCATTGATAAAAAACAAGTGAAACCTTTGGATATCAAGAAAACACACATAAGGTCACTAGACTATACACATAGGCTATTTGAACTGGCTGTATGTATACCTAGCATCGTTTCTACATGTTGAAACTAAATAATACTGTATAACCTAAAAGCAGACCACACTCACTGTTTCTTTTTTAAATGTCATTCTAAACCATTCAGGTTTCAATCTCTTAAGGTTCATCTGGATTTGTTTTGCATACAGACCAGAAGCCATTGTCAAAACTTTTGTCTATTTGAACTGGCTGGATGTCCGATGTACACCTAGCATCTTCTCTCCAGTGTTGAAACGAAATGCTGCTGTAGAACTTAAAAGCAAGCCATGCTCGTTTCTTTTTTAAATGGCATCCTAAACCATTCAGGGTTTCAACCTTATAATGTTCACCTCGATTAGCTTTGCATATATACCAGAATCCATGGTTGAAGCATTTGTATATTCTTCCAACAAACTTCTTGTTCATAGCTTCTGTTATTTGGCTAGTCCCATATTGGTAATAAAGTACATAAGTCCTCAGCGTAAGTTTTATTTAAACTGTGTAATTTGGTATTTATATATGATGACACTGACAGACTTAGATACCAACAATGGAATGAAAAATTTCATTACTATTCAATAGATCCTCTGCTGAGCACATAATCTTCTTTTCCACAGCCTGCATGAAAGTTCTTTCATAAATATGATGTTATCAAGGTCAGGGTCTACATCTTGGCTTGCTAAAACAGAATGTCCTTAATTTCAATGCCTAATCTATTCTGGGGAATTAGTTTTGGTCATATGAATATCTATGTTATTTTGTCCAGCCATTCCATGTTGTGATGCAATGACTATGACTATATCTCATTAGGAATGCCTGTTGCAGAAATTCATGAACAGGGAGAAACTGAAAGAATTACTGCTGGAAAAGAGGTAACGTAAAAAGGCTCCAGGCCATGGTGCACTCTACAGAAGAACAACTTCAAGTGCACAAGAGGCAGAGTACATATTTGACTTAGCTAGCTGCAAAAACCCTTCCAAAAGGCCTTCATTGCCTCCCTATGCGCTTGGCTACGGAGTATTATGCCCTGAATTCTAGCGAGCAAGATTTTCCGCACAAGGAAAAATTAGGTGACAAAGCTCTCTATCATTATGCAATATTTTCTGACAACGTTCTTGCAACAGCAGTGGTTGTGAACTCTACTATATTTCATGCTAAGGTAGATTCCTCTATCCTTGAGATTTACACTACATCTGAAGGAAACCTCTTAGTTTTGTTTGAAGGTTAGTATAGGCATTATTTATTGGCTAAGATGTAATTGTTTTCTCTATGCAGGAACCAGAAAAGCATGTATTTCATTTGGTCACTGATAAGCTAAACTATGCAGCAATGAAAATGTGGTTCTTGGCTAACCCCCCAGGGAAAGCAACAATTCAGGTTCAGACCATTGATGACTTTACATGGCTAAATTCTAGTTATAGCCCAGTTTTGAGACAGCTTGGCTCTGCATCTATAAAGGATTATTACTTTAGGTCACATCGTATGAATGCAGATTCCAATTTGAAGTATCGGAATCCAAAGTATCTGTCTATCCTTAACCATCTTCGCTTCTACCTCCCTGAGATCTTTCCAGAGCTCGAGAAAGTCCTCTTCCTGGATGATGATATTGTGGTGCAAAGGGATTTGACCGAGCTTTGGAATATCGATATGCAAGGGCGGGTAAATGGTGCAGTGGAAACCTGTGGAGAAAGCTTTCATAGGTTTGACAAATATCTCAATTTTTCCAACGTACTCATTGCAAAGAACTTTGTTCCAAATGCTTGTGGATGGGCATATGGAATGAATATATTTGATCTGGAAGAATGGAGGAAACAGGGAATAACAGGGATTTACCATCAATGGCAAAATCTAGTAAGTACATGCTAACCTTCTACATTTTGCTTATTGCCTAATTTTTTTAATCTGTCCTCTGGATTTAACATTCTATCTGTTCTCCGTGTTGTGTTCATCTCAGAACAAAGATAGACAGTTATGGAAGTTGGGTACCCTGCCTCCTGGGCTGATCACTTTCTATCACCTGACATTCGTCTTGGATAAATCTTGGCATGTTCTGGGTCTTGGTTATAACCCTAATGTTGATTCAACTGAAATTGAAAGAGCAGCAGTGATACATTACAACGGCAATATGAACCATGGCTCGATATAGCCATCCCTAAGTACAGACATTACTGGACTAAGTACGTGAAATATGATCACATATTCTTGCAGCTATGCAATATCAGTGAGTAGATTTACTAGAAGATTGTTTATTATTCCATGAACTTTCACCAAGGAACCTGTGCAGTGCCCTTTGTTGGTTTCCACAAGAATTGTGGAGACTTAACCTGTAATGGTAAAACCTGAGAGGACATTCAGATGTTAAACTGGGCAGCCTGCGAGTGGAATGTCTTCCTAACGGCAGTTTGTTACACATAAAAATGTGGCAATCTTGGAAATGTATAATTGTTTTCTGCAGACATTGCTGCAATCTTGTGTGCATATATTACACATTTAAGACCTTCATTCCAACGCCTAATTTAGGCAATTTTTTAACCTATTCAATCTTCTTCTTATTGTTTCCACGTTTTGAGATCCGCCTGGTCTAGGGGCATTTTTTGTTTATATTAAAATTCATTATGAGAAACAACTTTCAAATTAAAAATAATGGATAGAGAATGCCGTGAAAACTCTGAAAGTGTCGGTGCCATTTCTTTTGGATAAATTCAAGCAAGCTTATGAAAAGATGTTATCAATGGTCACTTATGAAACTAATAAAGTTTAAATGGAATCCACGTTTAAAAAAACCAGAGATTGAAAAAAAAAACCAGAGATTGAAGTTTGCAGCAGTACCTTTTGACAATAGAATTGACAACACTGTTGAGGAGTGAAGCTGCTTGGCAAGTTGGCTCTGATCTGTGATGGGTGAAGCTGCTTGGCAAGTTAGCTCTGATATGTGATGGGTTTGCTCTAGGGCTTCTGCTTAAATACTTGACAACGGGTGTTTTTCTTTGACAGCACTCTCACAATACCCTCTGTTCTGCTATGTTCTGCTAGTTCTTTCTTCAGCAGCAGGCTGGAATTTGGAAGGAAACTAACAATACACTGCAGCGAACTAACAGTCAACTGCTACAGCAAATTAAACTAGACTTAACTTCCAGAAAATTAACCATTAATTGTTATTTAAACTAAACATTAATTTCTATTTAAACTGAACACAATTTAAACTGAACATTAATTGCTATTTAAACTGAACGTGGAATTAAACTGAACGCAATTTAAACTGAACATTAATTGTTATTTAAACTGAACGTGGAATGAATTAAACTGAACGCAATTTAAACTGAACATTAATTGCTATTTAAACTGCAGTCTATAGTCATGCGTTTTATTTAAATTCGCATTTAGGGGAGGGGTTGTGGCACAATTCCTAGCCCCGATCACATTCAACACCACAGAACCGTGGTGGAGCCACGAAGGGAGTAATGAAAATCTTATTTCCTAATACACCCTTATTTAACTAAACTCTTCATTCGCGGTGATGGCATTATTTATGTGGATAAGCAATATAAATAATAGATAAAATAAAACACTTACCTAGGTGTCCCTTACAAAACACACCCTTGGTGTATGCACGGGCACGAGCATGAGCATGGGCATGGGCATGGTTTATCAATATTAAAGAGAAGTCTCACGGTGTGCTTTTTACAATAATGGCCATGTGGTCAAGCAAGCTTTTTACGGTGTAATGGCCATGTTTTACATAATTAAAATAAAACTATAACCATAAATCATTTTTACGACTTTCTTTTTAAAATTATGAATAACTAACACCATTACATAGAGAGGCAGAGAGGAGAGTTTGATCAAATGCACGCTACTCATAAAGTTTGGTAAAGGTTGGAAGTTTGGATTGATTAAAATGCTCAAGCTTAAAACTCTACGCTTTATGGGGATTATACTAAAATTGTTTTGATTGGAACCTTACTGTTAATAAGATTAAATATAATTTTAAGTGATAACACCAAAAATATTTTTTCCTTTGATGTAACAATTCAGGGTGTATATAAGCTGAAAGTTTTTAGGATTAAGATATGAAATAAATGTAAATTTTATTTATAATATTAATTTTTTCAGTAAATTCTACAAATGTATATATTCTTCATCATGAGGGTGAAGTCAAAATACAGAGGGATACACTAGAGATGATTTAATAGTTCATAAGTTGATGTGACTTTTGATGTCTATCATATGGCATGTTGACTATGTCTCACTTTGAAAAGTATATCTCTCATAAATTCTTTATGGGCCATATCTTAATCCATAACTATAATCAACAAATATAACATCCCAAGAAAAGTGCATAAAGAGAAAGTGTAAAGTGCATAAAGTGCTAAAATGAGAGGCATCAACCTCTTGTCAACTTTGGGGATTGGTCAATAGAAGGTAGAGGTTCCTTACATATCTTCCCATGTATATTGAAACCTCTATATTACATATCCTCTTGAATATATTGCAACCACTACGTATAACAATCGATTTAGATTATGTATATTTCTTATGTTGTATCAATTATGTGTGTCATGTAAGATTACTAATTATGTGTCACTTATGGTGCAACACTTACATGCATTTATGGATATGCCATTTTTGTCATGGTTCATTTCTTATGTGCATCACTTATTCCTTGCTAGTTTAGGTGCATCACTTATATGTGACACCTCATATGGTGTATCGTGGCATCTATGCATTATGCTAGTGCATTTATGCTTATCTATGTCACTTATTGTAAGTATCTTGTGGCATGTTGACTATGTGTCTCATTTTGAAGAGTATCACTTATGTACATTGCTTATGTGGCATCACTTTATTATGTCACTTACGAGCATCTCTTATGGTGTGTTGGGTATAAATTAGTGGTATAAACAACAATTCCATTACATCAAATTCCATATTACTGTGGCTTTCAAATTCCAGAAAAATACGATTTTCAAATTTCACAAAACTAGAGTTTTCAAATTGCACAGTCTTTAATATACATTGAAGGGCATTGCCATCTTGCAATGAAATTTCAATATGGTGTGGTTAACTACATTTTCTAATTATGAACTCAAATTTAAACTCACTATATTGGAGTTTCCACATTCTACATTACTAGGGTTTTCAAATGCCACAAAACTAGGCTTTTCAAATTGTTAAAAACTAGGTGAAAAGAATAAGGTTTTCAAATTTCACAATGAGTTTTCCACCTTTATGAAAAATCCCCACACTTATTTTATCTTTGATCTTCAAAATGAACTTGAGAAATCGTGGGTAGTGTACTTTGCATGGGACTCAGCCAAACACAAGTTATGGATCTTGCAAAAGCCATTTATGTTGTTGGGTTTTATTTTGTGACCCCACGAAAAATTCACAATGACCCTAAATGGCTCTTGGAAGTGAGTTGCAAATCATCATAAAATTCCAAATAGGACTCAAATGGGAAAAACATTAATTCCATGAGACTCATGAAACTATGTTATAGCTAGGGACAACCCCCTAGGAATCCATAGGTAAAAAGTTGACTCATGAAACACTTTGCCCATACTGAGATATAGATATTCATCATATATATATATATATTTGTGAGAGAAATAAAACATTTGCTAAATATATAAAAATAGAAGTCTATAGATACTTATAACAAATGTACAGACATGGATCATATTATATTCCGTGTATTGGAGGAATAAAAAAGACACTTTTGTTAGGCAAGTGCATGACGATGATGGCCCCAAAAGTAGAAATTTGGCTATTAGGAATGTGATCCCACGGGAACATGTGCACAGTCCTAGGAATGTGCATGCATATGTGCACATGTTCCTTAGTGTATAGGATAAATAAGGCCCAAACTACAAACCATGATGGTAGCTAGGTCACCAACTAGTCATGGATCAAGAATGCGCACACATTCATATGAACATGCACATGTTCCAAGAATGCACATGCATTCAGAGAATGCACACACATTCCAAGAATGTGCCTATATTCAAGGAATAAAAACACATCCATGGTCATTATGGTAGTTATGGTAATTAATAAACGTCCTTGTAATATTAATTAGTATAGTGGATGAGGACAACAAATGAGTTTGAAGATAGTTATTTTGGCCTTCATATTCTTTATATAGTCATGTAGCTCAAAGAACTTCTTCATCGTGAGTAACCATCCCTCTACATCTTCTAACTTCCTTAAATCTCCATGAAATGTAGGAGCCTTGCCTTTATTAAACTCATTTGGAAAATATCCCATATCACTCCTCCTTTAAAGATGATGATGATGATGACCATGATACCTGTTTGAACTAGAACTAGAATAGAACCTATGTTCATCACTCCGACAAGAAGGCCTCCATGTCCCTATAGTCTTTTTTAGACAATTTTATGCATGTGACCCTGAAATTTGAGCGACCTTTCAAGGCTATGACTCAAGCCTCTACCCAGAGCGTGATGAAATTCTCATAAATGATAAATACCAAGGAGAAAATGCATTTAATCAAAAAATTGAACAAGGACTTTACCTGACGCATCTTGACCATTACATAAATTTCATCAAATACATCATGAACATGTAATGTACAGGTCATAAAAACACATCTTAACATAGGGACCTCATACTTATTTGAGATTCATCAATAAGGTGTGGTACCCTCTCACAGTATTTGCATTATCATCTATTAGGTCATTCATTCATCATCCATCAATTCATTAATTGAAACATGATGATATCCATAACTCAAATCTTTCATAAATCGATGCTTATAACCATCATATAGTCATAGAAATATCAATGATATAATAGATCTTAAAGCCACATAATATCAAGTAAATTTACACATAGTACATAAGTCGAAAATATATCTTATTAAAATATGAAAAACTCAATCAAGTCAAGCACTTCCACGTACCACCTAACCATAGATTAGCCTGAGCCAAATATTTCTTTCAGTGAATCACCCCCATGCCATATTCCAAGCATGAATGTGGGACTCACAACAAACCAACCATGGTTCTTATTCTTTACTGCGTATCACACCAACATTTCACAATGATTTATATGCCCAAAAAAGGCACCTATATAACCAGGCTTTACTCTATATCTCACTAAGGGATTCCTAGGCCCAAACAAAAAGCATACACTACCATGCTTTACCTCAATCCCACCACATACCAATCTAGGGATCACAACGCCTATACAAGAAGGGACGCCTCTGATCACTCCACCTAAACCATGAGGAATTTGTCCCTCTCCTCCCTCTAGGGTTTACCCTATCTCTCGACAATCACCAGTTTAGTAATCCTAGGCCCAACAAGGGTATACATAATTAGTATTTACTGCAATCCCAGCTTTACCAGTTCAGGGATTCCTAGGCCTTGTGATTTTTCCTTAGACCACCTCACTCAGTTTTGAAACCATCCAATAATCCATCTCAACCAAATTGAAGAACCCCATCTCACCATGACTATCTAGAAACGGTAGGGAAAGGTTGAAACGACTATCACACTTGTTAAAACCCATGCTAATGACAACAAGAGAACCAAATACACAATGCATGGCAAACCGAGAAAGGAAATCATACATGCAAATTGAAACCTACAAGTAATCATGTTGTAGCTGAATCATGCAATTCTTCATTTCTTGCTCTTTGCTTCCCTTTTCCTTCTTATCCTTCCTAGTAACTTATCAAGGCGAAGTAATGCCACCTGGAACCTACTACTGTGAGGGAGCCAATGGAAGGAAGACGTGTTCATACTATGCATGTGCTTCCAATATTTCCTATATAAGCACCAACAAGGCCATTTTTTGTTCTCCTAGTGGGAATTCTTTACTGAAATCAAGTCAACATATCACTGTGGTTTGAAATTATTAATCCTTAAGCTCTCATTAGAGAATCTCACTGTCAGATCATGTGCAAGCCAATTTTATCGCTTTTCTTAGTATTAAGCCTTACAATTGGGAAATTCAAGTTTATATCCCCGAGCACTCACACTATGGGAAAATATTCACCTTTGTCAACTTTTTCATCATGGGAGGGGTCCAAATTCCAGTGTTTCATTCCTCTAACCCTTAACTCTCCTTCTCCCATGCACCTTCTCCCACAACAATTTGAACCTAGAGTGGCATGCACATTTCTTGTTGTACCACCCTTAAGCCTACACATAGTATTTTTCCTTTTTCCACCAGAACTCCAAGACTAGTTCACGTAATGGCTTCTTCTAGTTCCGATGAAGATCATGAAAAGGATGAAGGTAGGGATGAGACTATTTATTTCTTTAGAACTAATGTTGAGGCTAGTGGCCGTCCAATATCACCTCCTTAACTTGTGAAATGTCCTCATAGTTCAATTGAATGAATCGACATGCTAACTATGCACACGAAGTTCGAGGGAGATTTTCCATCACATTCAGAACTAATGTGAGATCTAAGAAGAACATAAGTAGTGATCCACATGGTAAAATAATGCATCGGGAGAATGGAGACTCATCCTAACCTCTAGGTAAGAGATTGTGAGGGTCAACTCATGCTGGAGAGGGTCCTAAAAATGATCCATAAAAAGGTCATCAAACTAATAAAAAATTGTAGGTACTAATTGGAACTGGTGCAAGGAAATATCATAATAACATAGACAACTAACAAAGAGGTAGATATGCTCAAGACACATGCTAGGAAAACATTGCAAAAGATCAAGGTAATTAAAAATTTTCTAAATCACACCAAGAAAGAAGAAGCTGGGCGGAGGAATTGCCCGATTTCCGTCGCCGCCCGGAAAATTTACCGGCTCCGGCTGCCGGCAATCTGGCTCCGCCCTCCTTCCTCCGCTCAGCCCCCACTGACCCCCGACTCCCTGATTTACTCAATCTATGCTCCGGGATTTACTCAATCACCCTGGCCACCCGCTCTACTGCTCGAATCATTGCCTGATTTCCGATCGCGATTTTCCTCCTCGACTAGGCGCCTCCCGCTCTGCTGCTCGCTCCCGCTCTCCTCCTCGACTAGGCGCCTCCCGCTCTGCTGCTCGCCTCCAGCTCTGCTGCTCGCCAACCAGGTTTGTTCCGCCTCAGAACCTGTATTTGCATTATTGATCATATACCTGTATACCTGTAATGTCTGTACTTAGGGATGGCTATATCGAGCCATGGTTTCATATTGCCGTTGTAATGTATCACTGCTGCTCTTTCAATTTCAGTTGAATCAACATTAGGGTTATAACCAAGACCCAGAACATGCCAAGATTTATCCAAGACGAATGTCAGGTGATAGAAAGTGATCAGCCCAGGAGGCAGGGTACCCAACTTCCATAACTGTCTATCTTTGTTCTGAGATGAACACAACACGGAGAACAGATAGAATGTTAAATCCAGAGGACAGATTAAAAAAATTAGGCAATAAGCAAAATGTAGAAGTTTAGCATGTACTTACTAGATTTTGCCATTGATGGTAAATCCCTGTTATTCCCTGTTTCCTCCATTCTTCCAGATCAAATATATTCATTCCATATGCCCATCCACAAGCATTTGGATCAAAGTTCTTTGCAATGATTACGTTGGAAAAATTGAGATATTTGTCAAACCTATGAAAGCTTTCTCCACAGGTTTCCACTGCACCATTTACCTGCCCTTGCATATCGATATTCCAAAGCTCGGTCAAATCCCTTTGCACCACAATATCATCATCCAGGAAGAGGACTTTATCGAGCTCTGGAAAGATCTCAGGGAGGTAGAAGCAAAGATGGTTAAGGATAGACAGATACTTTGGATTCTGATACTTCAAATTGGAATCTGCATTCATACGATGTGACCTAAAGTAATAATCCTTTATAGATGCAGAGCCAAGCTGTCTCAAAACTGGGCTATAACTAGAATTTAGCCATGTAAAGTCATCAATGGTCTGAACCTGAATTGTTGCTTTCCCTGGGGGGTTAGCCAAGAACCACATTTTCATTGCTGCATAGTTTAGCTTATCAGTGACCAAATGAAATACATGCTTTTCTGGCTCCTGCATAGAGAAAAAATTACATCTTAGCCAATAAATAATGCCTATATTAACCTTCAAACAGAACTAAGAGGTTTCCTTCAGATGTAGTGTAAATCTCAAGGATAGAGGAATCTACCTTAGCATGAAATATAGTAGAGTTCACAACCACTGCTGTTGCAAGAACGTTGTCAGAAAATATTGCATAATGATAGAGAGCTTTGTCACCTAATTTTTCCTTGTGTGGAAAATCTTGCTCGCTAGAATTCAGGGCATAATACTCTGTAGCCAAGCGCATAGGGAGGCAATGAAGGCCTTTTGGAAGGGTTTTTGCAGCTAGCTAAGTCAAATATGTACTCTGCCTCTTGTGCACTTGAAGTTGTTCTTCTGTAGAGTGCACCATGGCCTGGAGCCTTTTTACGTTACCTCTTTTCCAGCAGTAATTCTTTCAGTTTCTCCCTGTTCATGAATTTCTGCAACAGGCATTCCTAATGAGATATAGTCATAGTCATTGCATCACAACATGGAATGGCTGGACAAAATAACATAGATATTCATATGACCAAAACTAATTCCCCAGAATAGATTAGGCATTGAAATTAAGGACATTCTGTTTTAGCAAGCCAAGATATAGACCCTGACCTTGATAACATCATATTTATGAAAGAACTTTCATGCAGGCTGTGGAAAAGAAGATTATGTGCTCAGCAGAGGATCTATTGAATAGTAATGAAATTTTTCATTCCATTGTTGGTATCTAAGTCTGTCAGTGTCATCATATATAAATACCAAATTACACAGTTTAAATAAAACTTACGCTGAGGACTTATGTACTTTATTACCAATATGGGACTACCCAAATAACAGAAGCTATGAACAAGAAGTTTGTTGGAAGAATACACAAATGCTTCAACCATGGATTCTGGTATATATGCAAAGCTAATCGAGGTGAACATTATAAGGTTGAAACCCTGAATGGTTTAGGATGCCATTTAAAAAAGAAACGAGCATGGCTTGCTTTTAAGTTCTACAGCAGCATTTCGTTTCAACACTGGAGAGAAGATGCTAGGTGTACATCGGACATCCAGCCAGTTCAAATAGACAAAAGTTTTGACAATGGCTTCTGGTCTGTATGCAAAACAAATCCAGATGAACCTTAAGAGATTGAAACCTGAATGGTTTAGAATGACATTTAAAAAAGAAACAGTGAGTGTGGTCTGCTTTTAGGTTATACAGTAGTATTTAGTTTCAACATGTAGAAACGATGCTAGGTATACATACAGCCAGTTCAAATAGCCTATGTGTATAGTCCAGTGACCTTATGTGTGTTTTCTTGATATCCAAAGGTTTCACTTGTTTTTTATCAACTTCAATTGCACATTGAACAAGTCATTGTTCTAATCCCAAATAACAAGGGTAGATGCAGCTGGCTCAAGGAAACAAAACCTCAATCACTTCAGCAATTCAAATTTGTCATATAACCTGTTCATCATCAAACAGAACTAAGAGGTTTCCTTCAGATGTAGTGTAAATCTCAAGGATAGAGGAATCTACCTTAGCATGAAATATAGTAGAGTTCACAACCACTGCTGTTGCAAGAACGTTGTTAGAAAATATTGCATAATGATAGAGAGCTTTGTCACCTAATTTTCCTTGTGTGGAAAATCTTGCTCGCTAGAATTCAGGGCATAATACTCCGTAGCCAAGCGCATAGGGAGGCAATGAAGGCCTTTTGGAAGGGTTTTTGCAGCTAGCTAAGTCAAATATGTACTCTGCCTCTTGTGCACTTGAAGTTGTTCTTCTGTAGAGTGCACCATGGCCCGGAGCCTTTTTACGTTACCTCTTTTCCAGCAGTAATTCTTTCAGTTTCTCCCTGTTCATGAATTTCTGCAACAGGCATTCCTAATGAGATATAGTCATAGTCATTGCATCACAACATGGAATGGCTGGACAAAATAACATAGATATTCATATGACCAAAACTAATTCCCCAGAATAGATTAGGCATTGAAATTAAGGACATTCTGTTTTAGCAAGCCAAGATGTAGACCCTAACCTTGATAACATCATATTTATGAAAGAACTTTCATGCAGGCTATGGAAAAGAAGATTATGTGCTCAGCAGAGGATCTATTGAATAGTAATGAAATTTTTCATTCCATTGTTGGTATCTAAGTCTGTCAGTGTCATCATATATAAATACCAAATTACACAGTTTAAATAAAACTTACGCTGAGGACTTATGTACTTTATTACCAATATGGGACTACCCAAATAACAGAAGCTATGAACAAGAAGTTTGTTGGAAGAATACACAAATGCTTCAACCATGGATTCTGGTATATATGCAAAGCTAATCGAGGTGAACATTATAAGGTTGAAACCCTGAATGGTTTAGGATGCCATTTAAAAAAGAAACGAGCATGGCTTGCTTTTAAGTTCTACAGCAGCATTTCATTTCAACACTGGAGAGAAGATGCTAGGTGTACATCGGACATCCAGCCAGTTCAAATAGACAAAAGTTTTGACAATGGCTTCTGGTCTGTATGCAAAACAAATCCAGATGAACCTAAAAGATTGAAACCTGAATGGTTTAGAATGACATTTAAAAAAGAAACAGTGAGTGTGGTCTGCTTTTAGGTTATACAGTAGTATTTAGTTTCAACATGTAGAAACGATGCTAGGTATACATACAGCCAGTTCAAATAGCCTATGTGTATAGTCCAGTGACCTTATGTGTGTTTTCTTGATATCCAAAGGTTTCACTTGTTTTTTATCAACTTCAATTGCACATTGAACAA
>APFE030506276.1:15860-71959 GCA_000404065.3 Pinus taeda
TTTGATAGGGAAAATGACCTCCAAATTCAAAAATTCTAGTTGGGTTGGAAATTAGACTCGCAGACCTTTCCAACGAGCTATCCTGCACCCAATTCTGATAATGGGAAGGCCTCCAAACAGAGCTGCAAAAGTGTGAGACCCTTTGAGAAAAGTTGTGCGACCTTTTGAGGAAATTTTGCCAGATTTGACCAGTTCAGCCCAGAAAACGCAGTTTGGCTTCAGTTTGATTTTTTGGGGTAAAAAATGATTATATTTGATGTAATTATGGCAACTCTAAGACACTCTTACTCTTGTTTAACACTTCTAGAAGATTCATTCATGTAAAGGGTAAAAAATGAATGCATGAACTGATTTCCAAGTTTATAGAGGCAAGTTGTTTTGACTACCTATTTTGTAGTGCTAAGTTTAGAAGTGGTTGAAATAGCCCCTAGAAGGATGAGCTCGACCCCTAGAGGCAAGGGAAGAGGTTGGCTTGCCTATATTATGTATTTTTTTAGCCATTCTTAGGGGTTGGAAGGTTGGACTCTTGAGGGAGAAGCTATCATTGTATTATTTCACTGTATCTCTGCAATTTTTGGCTAAGGAAGACCAGGGTTTTGCAGTCCTTTTTGGGATTCTTGTGGTTACATGTATTGATGGTGTGTTTCTCTATGTACCTGTAAGTGTGTTATGTGAATCATTTCCTTTCTTTTCCTTCTGCACATTAAGAAAACGAAGTGTTAAAGTAAGAATTCATGACTGTCATGCTCTGCTTTTAAGTTTGTTTATTTCAATGTTTTCTACTGTTTAAGGAGGATTCAAAGTTATTGTTTTCCCTCCTTAGCTCATCACCTATCTTTCTCATCCATTCACCTCAGCTTAAGGCATCAATATTGTCTCCTATCTCGCCCCAAAGAACCCCCTGCAGAAACTGTGTCAAATCCCTGCACCCAAAATTGCCATCCCCTCAATTTGCCACCAAAAACCAAAAAACTTCAAAATCAATCCTTCTAATCAGTTTACTAGCCTAATATCAGTGTTACCCTATTGGTCATCTTATCCATTGAATATTTTACTGAGATTGACTGGAGAGAGCCTTCTCCTGCCCCGTAGGGCTAGCTACGAGGCTAAATGGTTTGATGTTGCCTTGAGGTTTGCCTTTTTCAGCCTGAGGTGAAATTTCAAGCGCTAACATACCCCATACATGTGCATGACATTCATAATCTCACTAGTGTATCGATGGATGAGAAATATGTATCAACAACCTTCCAAGTAACTTCCAAGCGTGGCAAGAAGAAAAGGACTACAACCCTGTATGAGAAGTATGGTACCAAGAATAAGGGTCATGGAGCTGTAATTGAGCTTATCAACAATGAGATAATAAACTTTTTTTTCTATATTATCGCAGGAAAAGTAATTCGGCACTACACTAAAGGTGAATACTCCCTTGATGCCATTGAAGGAGAATCATCTACACATGTATAAGAAGGATCAACATCATTTGAGCTACCACAGGAAGGAACAAACACAAAAGAAAAGGATTGACTCAAAGGCGAGTCAATATACAGTGGTCGGGGCTTGTTAGGTCCTTCATTTTTTTGAGCATTTTGGCGGAAAATAGCTGTGAAAAATAGGAAGTGTAAGTTGGGAAAATGAATGGGTAATTAGGACAAAAAATAGCAGTAGAAAAGAAGAAAGTGGCAAGCAAAGGATCGAACAGTTATGTTGGAATTTATCAAATCCCTGAAAGAAGGATTGAGATGCTAAATTTTAAGAGATCAAGTGAATGTGGACCAAGCAGGTATAGATCTCATCAAGATGTTTAGAGTGGACAACATCAAGTGAGCGTTTTCAAGATAAAATGGGTTGAATATTACATATATACATGCAGAGCAAGCTACGAAGAAAAGATTAAAAGAAGTTCGTCATGTTGTCAGAATTAGAACCTGTATTCTTTCGATGTATTTTATTGTAATTTTGTTATAATCTTGAATATGTAATGAGGGTTCTAGGATAATTTTTGAAAAAATCTCTCTGAGCTAATGTAGATTTATATGTAATGTTGGGCCAACTTAAATATATAAGAAAATATTGTTGTAGGGAATTACATCTACATTTTATGTATGCATGTGATTGTAGTTGAGTGCCTACTATTAAATTTTTTTAATATCTCTTGTTAAATTCTATGTGATGTATTTATTTTTTCTTGCACAAGAATTATTAATTAGATTTGTGAATGATAATGAGTTTAATGTAAATTTTAATTGAGGAAACGAAAATTTTTCAACTCCTAAACCCCAACCATCACTTATAAGTCTTGGCATACCTCAGGTGACAACTTCTTCCCATGTGGAAGACTGAGAATTCCAACCTCATGGTAGACTACAATGGGCCCTTTGTTGCCACCTTGTGGTAGAACCTCGGGTCTCTATAATCCAAAATTTTCACCAACAAATGGTTCTATTGATAGGACCTGAAGATTGATTGGGGTTTTAAGATAATGGTGGCTGGAATCATCAACAACATTATTAAAAAATGGTGGGAAGAGAAGCTTGGCTCATTTGTTCATAAACAAGTTGAATTGCGGTAGAAAAACCTAAATTCGGTTAGGGATGATATTATGTTTGTAGAGCCAACCTTTGACCAATACAAAATATTTTGGTGCAAATTCCCTGAGAAGTTGTATCATTGGTTGAGTAGACTGCAACACTCCTTGGGAACTAGAAGTGTTGAGTGAATCTTTAGTACTTGGATCACAACCGATCTAGTTCCTTTACATTAATTGGATAATGAACTTACAAGGGTCATTGAATTTTGGTACAAGCCACATTAGAAGGATATATCATTGGGTTTGTTGCAGAGAATCATAAATCATTTTCCAAGTTAAAGTAGTATTCTAGTATGGGTTAACAGGACAGTTGCTGAGGGAGATCCCTCTGTGGATTAAATTTCTTATGGTAGAAGAAATATTACTATCATTTCTTCAATCTGACATGTGGCGTAAAACCCTTATATTTGGGGTAGGATTTTTGGGGGACATGTTGATCAATTGTAGAAGTTTAGAAGAAGTTTTGATGAATGGTGAGGAGTTATGGAAGGCACGGGATTTTAGAGCAATTAGGAGGGAACATATTTATGACAAATGGAGGGAATGCAAGTTATGTGAGATTAGAAGGAAAAGGGAGTTGCAACAAATAGGTGAAGTGTTGAGTAGTCCAAGGCTATGAAAGGAGAGATGAAAAGTCTAGAGTTGCAAAATGGGATAGTAGGAGAAGGATCAGATTCTAGCGCAAGAGGAGGAGCCATATGAGATGATTTAGGAAATTAAATTAGGAATAGTGAGGCCCATCAAGAATAAGAAGGAATCCAAACGGTAGAAACATCTAGATCGAATATCGTGATGACTGATCCAATTATTCTTGTAGATGAGGATATGCACTTTGTTATGAGAAGATTATTTCATGAGGATGATTACTCTCCTATAAGTAGTAGTCTTCAACGTAGCAACATGGTTGTATATTTACCTACCCTTCCTCTTACACCCTATAAAAACCTTGTTAGTTTAATTTCCAAGTTAGTAAAAATTTTGAAGTTCCATAGAATTCATAAGGCATATGAAATTTCTAGTTCTAGAATTAGTAGTCAATCACATTTCATAAACTATTCACAACTTGGTTCGAGAGTATTTTTCTTAGTGTCGCTTGGTCATACTTCAATGTCTGGGAACATAGTTAGATCATTTACTCAGTGTCCTAGATTTTCAGGTCGAGGATATGGGGGATTAGAGGAACATTGGTACATGTGTGAAGATATTTGGAGATCAAAATAGGATCTAGATGACTCTAAAGTGACCGAATTCTAGACCACATTGAGAAATAGATAATCTCTTCAATGGTTTGTTAAATGGTTACCAAAAGTTCAAAACCTAACCTTGGATATAGTCAAACAAGAATTCATTAAAGAGTTAAAATTACCTCAGTCAGAGCAATAGGGCTTGGTTAAGTTATGGGACATTAAGCAACACAAAGGAGAAACCACATTGGATTGTATGCAATGGTTCAAAGATGTTGTTGGGAAGCTGACTTACCTGATTCATCCACACCATCAGAAAGACTGGTTCATAAAATAATGATTGATACTGACCATAATCCCTTTAACGCAGTGAAAAAATGATAATATACATGATGCATTGAAGTATTCCATGAAGATAGAGGCAATGGAATGGTATCCTCATGATTTTAGAGTAGGTTCTGCTTCTAGTGATCCTACTATAACTGGTCTACAACATAAATCTTCCGATTTAGATGAATGGCTCAAGTACATGGATGTTTCCAAACCTAGTCATAAGCAAGTTTGGTGTAAAATCTACCATACTGAGGGGAATTGTGCAACATAGTTCCCAAGGTCATGGAGTGCAATACCTTCT
This sequence comes from Pinus taeda, assembly GCA_000404065.3. NCBI lineage: Eukaryota > Viridiplantae > Streptophyta > Pinopsida > Pinales > Pinaceae > Pinus > Pinus taeda. The sequence goes on from APFE030506276.1 coordinate 20,266, forward strand.
ACTATACCTTCGGGAATTGGGACCACCTCTGCTGCATGTAGGAGCTTCCAGAGGAGTTGCCTGATAAGATTTATTTCTTCTATTTCTTATCAGATATGCTCTACAGTCTATAACTTTATGCCCAAAATTTGTACATGAAAAACAACAATCATTGAAAATATTTTGGTACCTAGAAGAAAATTTCCTCAGAGGATATGATTTTCCCATTCTTTGATAACCTTGTCTTTGTTGATTTTTCACTCATTTTTTATGGCTATTTGAGTTTTTGTTATGAATTTTCCATTTCTATTGTTGTCGTTTTATTTTCTTTACTGTTGTTGATTATTGACTTGATCATTATGATTATTTGAATGGTTGTTATGAAATTTATCTTGCTGATGTTTATCTCCATTGGTTGTGTTGTTGTTTGATATTTTAATGGCTTCAACATAGATGATTGATTCCTTGTCTTCATCATTCTTAGTGCTTGACTATCCTTCATAACCCACACTAGTTTTGATGAGAGGGGATCTATGAATACTCAAAAGCTCATCTAATTTGCTAGATCCTTAAACAAACTTCATGTTCTAGTTTAGTTGAGTCTTGGAATTTTCTATTCATTTCTAAGGAGGACTATATCGTTGTCTAGATTTTAACATTCCTTTCCCTTCTTATTCAGTTGTTGTGACAAGGTGTCTTGGATCTTCTTTGTTTCTTCCAGCTTAACTTTCAGAGGAATAACTAATGAATCTTTGTATTTATCCTTTTCAAATTTCACCATCATCTCCTTTAGCTATTGAGCCTTTGAATTTCTACTAGGGAATTGATCATCTCACCTTCCAGGTTCATCATCCTTATCTTGACCTTTATCTAGGTTTTCTATAGCCATCAAAATAATTTCCTTTGTTTTTCTTTTCATTATTTCTTCATCAGAGGATTGTTAATCTTCATCTTTTGAGGAAGTACTATCTTCTTGTGTATAGAAGCTCCTCTTCTTGAACATATTTTCCTTCTTTCCTATACCATATTTATTCCTCTCTTTATGGTCATAATCATTCATTTCTTCCTTATATGGACATTTAGATGCATAATGACCTACCTTTCCACATTTAAAAAATTTGAAAGGTAACTTAACCTTGTACTTCTTGGATCCTTTTTTTAATCTTCTGGTGAACTTCACCACTTCTTCATCAGATTCAAAACTCCAATCTTCTATATCATCTTTTGTCCCTTTGTTTTATTTGAAGGAAGCCTCCCTTTATGTATATTTTCCTTTTGAAGTTTGCATTGCATAATCTATCAATATTTCATGTAGTTGATTCAATTCCAATGTGTTGAGAATCGTGTAAATCCTCAATGACTAATCATTTTTCATCAAATATGGTTGGAAGAGATCTCAAAACATTTTGAACTATAAAGGAATCATCCATGATTTCATCAATTTCTCTCATGGTGTTCATTATCCGTTGAAAGCGTTGGAAATCTACCAACAAAGGGGATCTCCCTAGTATGAATTCCCAACTAGACCTCACACCATTTGGATTAGAAGCCCCATCCGAATAATAGGATTGACCACCATTATTCTTATATATTTTCCTTGGCTACAATTATCAACATAAGATATTATATCAACAACCTTTGAAACAAGCAAGTAAGTTGACACTGTGAAGCATATAATTGCAATGTATATAAGGTACTTTCATAGAAGGGAAAAGAAAGAGTGAGACTCTAGAAGAAAATTGATGGTATTATCCTAAAAGGGACACAAAAAAGTAAAGAAAGACTTGTAGTTAACCTGCAAAATAGTTCACAAGATAAGAATGATCATGAAAGCAAATACAACGCACATTCAACAAGATGCATACCAAATCCAACAAAATAGTTCATTTTCATTAGTATGTATAAACATAAACATACACCACAAACATTGAAGGAATAGTCTTACAATCATTCATGACATATGCATGAAAGTGTTCTAGTTAAAAGAGCTTCATATATTAAGTGAAAGCTACAAGATACATAATTACGAGGATGCAATACTAGCCCCAATAGTGGAACATTATGTCACCACTTGCTCCTCCAAAGAATGATATTCTCTCTTATGAAAAAATAGAGAAGCTAAGGTGAAAATTCCTTTTCTTGAGCTATGAGGGTGTATTTATAACAGATGAGGTGACTCTTCACCTCCCTTGTGACTTTTGACTCTCCCCCATGACTCTTGAGCTCCCATGTGACTTTTCAAATTCCTATGTGACCTTTGAGCTTCTACATGGCTTTAGAAATTTCTAGTGACTCTACATGTTCCTTGTGTGACCCTTGGGCTTCCACACATTTTACATTTTATCATTTTTTGAAATTACATAATTACATTCCACAAATACTGTGGAAAAAACACATGTGACCAAACAACACTCTTGTGTTGACACTTTGCATGACCATAGTTTGGTGACTGTGACATAAGGCCCGATGGAAATGTATTGAAGTGAGGTCCCCTTTTCCATTTATTTGTATTAAAATCTTGATGATTGATCTATGATGTGCTTCATATACACTCTCCAAAGGGTTTAGATGAGTGTTGGAACCTCTAAATGAACATGAGTTTCCATCTCTTTGTAGTGGTCCAAGATTCCTTTACTCCTGCATGATAACACCTTTGTGTCTCATCTCCACAAGCATCCTTCTTGAAACTCTCCTTGATGACCTCCTTGACATCATCTTGTCATGGTAAAATGATATCACCTGCAATTGACATTAACTCATGACAAGACAACATCAATCCCATAATCACCTATTCTATAAATGTTTTCTCATGTAACTGTTACACAATATTTTGTCACACCTCTCGCACTTCCCTGTGTCATACTCCGAAGTGCCCAAAACATGACCATCATGTAGTGTACTCATCCAGATATTACCACTCAGATCCTTCCTAAAACACTGATGGAAAAATGCCTTGAGCTCCCCCTGAAGAAAAGGGCTCTAAAACTCTAATTTGAGTATCATCACTCCCTTGACACTGAAAAAGGAAATGGTCGCTAGTTTCACTATACTAGACTCGCGATGACAACATGCTTTTGGGTTTGATACCAACGATGATCCCTAAAAGGAAATTTTCCCAAAGAGGACAAGAAGATTTGTGATCTAGAGGCTTCAAGAACAATGAGCTGGAGGTTGTTCGATGTCAATAAGGTAGGGCTCTCTCAACTTGGCCCTTTGGTCTTATCCCTATGAGATACCTCCTTGAGATGAGGGCCTTCTCCTATGCTTGGAGAGATCTTAACTCCATTTCCCTTCCTATATATTCATCCTCTCCCATTCCCAAATGGTTGGTCTTTGGCTATTTGAACCCTTATGCTGAGATTGTGCCTACATGCTACTCATTTGGCTTGAAGAAGGAATGCTTGGAGAGCTTGAGCTTGGACTTGGACATTCACTCAAGGAGAGCTTATTGACATCAAGTCTTGGTTGTATGTTTCCTCCTTTATTCTATTAGTATATACAACTGTTGGTTCATTTTCCATAAATGTGTATGTTAATGCATCATTTATCTTAATGCTCCTTGATCTGTTAAGTAGGTTACTTTCGATTATGCTATTTGTACTTGTATGCTTTGTTGTGTCAAGATCTCTTGTGCAGTCATTCAAACCCTGTGAGCAATAGGACTGAGCCTGTGGCACAAGCGATTTGAGGTCTTCAACAAAGGAGAATATTATAGCATCGGAATGAGGTACACCATCTTCCTCTTCTCCTATTTCGATTGTAACTTAGGAAAGTGTCTAGTATATTGGCATGTAGGTTGCTAGTCCCACTCATTGGGCTAGAGGGCTCGTCTTTGTACGTAGAGAGGATTTCCTAGACAAAAAAATGGCGACTCCACTAGGGAATGCTATAACCCTTTCCATCCAATCCTTCAACCTGATTCTATGATGAGTTTGACCAACCATCAATTTCTTAGCTTGTTTTCTTCTTTGTAGCTACTTTCACTCACTGGTTATTGCTTGAGGACACTTAGTCTATTCTGGTCTTGAAGATTTTTTATTTTTCCCTATTTTTCTCGCCCATCGTGGGTTTAACTTTACAGTCGCGTTGTCATTGCTGCTTTTTGAATTACAGTCACACTGATTACCCTTTTATCACTCTTTTTCCTATAACAGGCACACTAATCCCAGAGGATAAAGAAAAATTAGGGTTTCTTCTTGCTTTCAACATTTTTGGCCTCTGTCAATAATTTTCTAGTGTTTACAACGTATTTTTCTTGGTTGTTATGCTTGTATGACTGCAATTTTCTCTTGACTTTGTCAATGTGTGTTTGAAGATTGATTGCTTTGTAGGGTTTCTAGGACTTCTAGGTCACCCTCCACTCATTGTTTGATCTGCTTCTCTAAGATTGATTGCTCCCGTTCAAGCATCTCCCTACAATCAGGACATATTTTTCAAGTTGCTTTTGGTTCATTGATGTGAAGTTGTTTTCATTAGTGTCGAGTCTTTGATGATTTGAATATTGATTTAGTTCCATTTTCAAGCATAGATTACAAATTGTTTGCTTTGGTTGGACCGAAAGAAAGTGCTTGTTTTCATTCTTATGTTTTGGAAAGAAAAAGTGAAAGATTTCATCATTTAAGTACTTTTGAGACATTTCTTGCATTCGAAATCATAAAGTGAAAGAAATTTTCATTTTCATTGAGTTGATTGCATTTTCCTTTGCTCATTACATTAGTTTGCATTGATTGAATCAAAGTGAAAATAAAAAATCATTATTGCATCTTAGTGAAAGGAAAGTGATTTTTGTTTCTTATAGGATCACATATTGGCATTGCATTTAGTGAAATGAAGTATTAGATTTCATTTTCACATTTTGCATTGGAAAGAATTGTGTTGAAGTATTTTTCTTGTTTGATGCATTATTTGGTTGTCTCTCTTCCTTCGTTAGTTTAGACTTCATCAAATGAAAAGGTTTCATTTTCATCATTTAGTTGCATTATAGGAATAGGTGACATCATTGAGCCATCAAATTGGAACTTAATCCAAGATAAACTTAAAATTTACCTCAATTAACCTAAGGAGAATTTGTCACTTAACGCAAATATCTAGAGGTCTAGGCTAGAGATGTGTTCCAACATCTTTAAACATAACAACTATCGTTAACTGCCTGCAGTGTATCTCGGGAAATCCTATCCTAATATGGAAGTATATAGAAGGTTCTCCAGTACTTTCAAGTATATCAGAGGCACTTAAGTATGATAAGTATATAGGGACGCTCTCATCGAACGATTCTACAATATACAACGCTAACATGGACTTGTGCTCCTCATACCATCACATATATATTGGGAGACCCCATTAGGTTGCTATACTTTAGCTAGAGGTGAGTGAGTCAACCACTTTGTGAACATGATACATCGAACACAACATTCAGGGAGATCAACCATCTTACGTGAAGACCTTGGTTTCGACTAAGGTGTATATAATGGTTCACGGTTACTTGGTAAACCCTCTTGTCTAGTAATTACCCATTTTGATTTATTTGTTCTTTCCTGTCATAAAATTAACTGCCAATGATAACATGTCGAACCCATGCAGTTGCTTCTTGGCCCCATATTGAGTAATTCCTTGTAAGTTTTAATTTTAATCAGCCCTCAACGAATCACCTCTTCCTCTACTACTCTTGAGAGAAAGTCACCATGGTTGAACCATTGGGTTCACCCCACAGTTCCCCTTTGTTGTTTGATACTGAAGGGTCTTCACAAGGAGTTCATCCAAAACTTCCACAGTCACTTGAAGCTCAAGGCATTGAACTTGGGATTGTCCCAAGCTTCTAACCCCTTGCTTCTCGTCCACCGCCTTCAGATTATTTGTCACCTCAGGAGTCTAATCCAAAAACCCGTGAGAGTCCACAGAGGTTTATATTATATCCTCATAATTCGTTATTTTATCCTTTTACGATTTCTCCTAAGTGTCCTTACAATCCTTACGATCAACCTGGTGTTCCTTTGGAGTTATCTCCTCGCACATCTCAGATTCCTCATCGCTTTCTATTTCCACCTATGGATTTAGAAGATGAGATGCCAACCTCTCCTCGAGGTCCTCCAAAAGTTTCCACTACTCACACTCCTCATGTTGATGAAGAGAAAGAATATGAATTTCCTCCAAAAGGCTTTCCTTTTACAGGAAGAGTCCCATCTCAAACACTTCTTGAAACTAGTAGGCCTATGCTTCCATATGGTTATACAACTTTAGCTCAATTAGTTTTAGGAATTGGAAATGCTTCCTCTTTGTACCAAAATCATATTTGGTCATCAAATTATATGCCTACTTCTAGTTTCCTTATCCCATACGTGACCTCTCAAATACCTATACAAATTGTCGTTACGTTAGTTCCCATTCAGCCAATGATTCCGTCGCAAACTTTACCATCGTTACAACCTTCTATTCCAGTATAGCTGACTAATTCAGTTCATGTGTCCATAAGTTCCTCTGTCCCTCCATCGAGTGGACAAAATGTACCACTGCCTTATTCACAACCTCGGGGGAAAATCCAAACATTCCTCTTGTGTCAGGTGGAACCCATGTGAGTGGATCACAACCTCACATGGTTGGAGTCAATCGACCTTATATTGGTGGTATTCCTAACCCCGTTGGTTCATTCGGGGCAGGTAATATCCAATATCAATAGCCTTACATGACCCAGATACCACTCCAATAGTATTATGTGCCATATGGTTCACAAGCACTGCAAAATCTGCCCTATATTCCGTAAGCAGGACCTCATGTGCAACTTGGTCAATCTGCTATTTATGGTGCATATGGTCAAATCCCATTCGAAATTACCAATACCCACAGGGTATTCCTCAAGGAACTGTCCAACAACTGTTACAACAACAAGGGAAACCTTTGTAGCAACAAGGGAAACTTTTGCAGCAGAAGGGGCAAACTTTGTAACAGTATCAACAACCTTTGCAACAACAAATGCAGTTTGTTAAACAACTCACTCAACCCTTGTATCTGCAAGGCGAACTTTTGTAGAAGCAAGTTCAACCCTTGCAACAACAAGCTCAACTTGTATATCAACAAGGTCAAACCTTGCAGACAGAAGGTCAACCCCTATAGCAACAAGGCCAATCACTTCACAGCAAGGGTCAATAGGTGCAACAACCTTACAATTCATATGCTGTGTATAATGCTTATAAACGGCCTATGGCAGGTCAATATCAACCCTACCTTGGATAGAATCCACCTTATGGTCAAGCTACCCCTCAGTGGGGGTAGAATCAAATCCCCTATGGTTAAAATCCTCCGCTTTGGGGGAAGAATCATTCCCAAAAAGGTTGGAACTCATAGGTTGGGCCTCCTCAAAGGCCTTACATGCCTTTTAACGTGCAATTTCTATTTTTAGCTACATTGGAACTACCCGATGTCTCAAGGCTTACTAATGATCCCATTCTTCATTCGCCTTACTGGCCTCTAGTTCCTACTAAAATTCTGAGCGATTGCCCCAAGTTTGAAGGAAAACCTAAAGAGAACCCTCAAGCCCATGTGATGACATATCACTTATGGTGTTCTTTCTAATTCTTACATTGATGATTTTATTCGTCTCCGCCTCTTTCAACGAACCTTGACAGGTGCTGTAAAATGGTATGTCAAGTTTCTTCAAGGTACCTATGTAGACTTTAACTCTTTGGCTATGGCCTTCCTCGCCAATATCCAATTTCCAGTTTGTTATGAAACTGGTACTCATTTTCTCACATCTTTGAAGCAAGATACAATGACCCATATTTCTGATCATATCCATGAATGGAGATGTCGGTGTCACCTCATCAAATTTGAAATTATTGATGAGTTGTTAACTGAATGGTTCACCAAATCATTTGTAAACAAAATTGCTAAAGATATAGCAATGGGTGGATGTGTTACCCAGGACCAAGCTATTTCCTATGCACAGTATTTAGACTTAGTCTATTCCCAATCTAGCATGCTATATGAAATGTTGCCTGATGCTCCAAGACCATCTTCGAATACGACATCTTCAAAGTATCCTGATGTACCACCTGTTCATGGTATTATTGGGTCAGTATCTCAGAATTCCACCAAAGATTCTTCAAAGAAAAAATATGTTTCGAATACGAGTTCTAATCATCCTTTGAAAAATCCATCAAATCCTGGTAAAAAATCCGAGGTCCATGCCATCTAGTCTACTGTGACAGATAAAGCCATACAAGATAAGAAAAAGGGTAAAGGCAAGGAAAAATCCAATACCCCAAAACATGATCCTCCCAAGTCATCTGCTGATGATGCTTCCAAACAAAATATCCTTGCCTCATTTATAAGGAAGACCATTAGACCAAGGATTGTCCCCGATGTGTTGAGTTAGTAGATTATTGAAAAGGACTGCAACTGTTTTGAGAGAACCATTTCCATCTTAGTAGACTCAGTTGGTAGACCAACCACAATCCTCTGCCTCATCTGGTTCTCAAGTTTACATGACGATGGGTTCATTGCTTATCTCTATCGCTAATCGATCGAAAGATTAGCAAACCCCTCAAAAGTAGATGGTGGAGAAAGAAGCCACTCATATACCTTCTACTTCTACTCCACCCAGTTCTTGTTCACTCCATATTGAGCGACCTAATAATGAATCCGTTCTGTGACCACCTCCCAAATGCATGCTTTGGAAATCATCCTATAATTTGAACGCTAGAGCTTCTCAACATTACAATATAGTCGAAGATATAGCTCAAGCGCCTTCGATGATGTCTGCTTTGGAATTTCTCCAAACATGTCCAACGCAATAGAAACCATTGTTGTTTGCTATAGGGGCCACTGATCCTACTGATTCTAGTTTGATTACCTTCGATCTCGAAAACCATGTTCCTCGTCTTCCTCATCAGATTTATTTTCTAATTCAAGTTATTATAAAAGGAAAGATGATCCATCAGACTGTCATTGATGAAGGTGCTTCCATCTGCATCATGTCTATTTCCTGTTGGAAAGCCATTAGATGTCCACCACTTAACCTATCCCCGAACAACTTGGAGGCCTTTGATGGCAGAGGATCTCGTCCTTATTGTATTCTCACAATTTTTCCTATCACTTTGGAAGGGAAGACTGTCGAGCTAGACGTGGAAGTTGTAGATGCAAATTTCAATTACAACCTTCTACTTGGGCGAAGTTGGACCCATGCCATCTTTTGTGTGGTTTCCTCTTTGTTCCGGGTGCTCCATTTTCCTCATGAAGGAAAAATTGTCACTGTCGACCAATTGTCTTTTTTCTCTTCTGGTGTCTTGAATGGAAATGTCCCATATGTGGGAAATACTGAAATTCCATATGAGAGCACGGGGGTAGGTCTTTTTAAAGATTCTGCTTTAATGGGAACTTTTTCTCTCGTACCTCCGCATGTCACCTCGATCAATATGATCTTGATTTCTACAGATCCATGGATTATTCCTTCCCTGAATCAGATTGATTTGTTTGGTGATTCCATGCCACTAAGTTTGTTGGAACAAGCTTATCATGAAATTGTCTTAGCTTTAGCGACTGATTCAGAAAGTCATGATGTTTTTAGTATGAACCTGGATACATAGGCACTATCTCCTTGGCATAGTTCTTAGGATTCCCCGGATCCTTTGAATGAGACATTCCCCACCTATGAGAGTATTGTTGAGGTTATGTATCTTAATGAAACTCCTTGGAACAATATTCATCATTGTTCTTCATTTCTTCCAAGCCTAAGTGAGATTCCTTCGTGTCTTGAAGCTTTCATTTCTCATAACCCGACACATCCACTTCAAACACCTATTTTGGTGCACGAAGTCTTGTATGAAGGTAATATGGGAAATATTATTGCAACCATGTGATCTAAAATGAGGGTTTAACATCTTGTTATACTTACAAGAACCTCCCACTCCAAAGCTTAACAAAAATATGATCTATCTTATGTTGACAATTGCGGAATTAAGTACTTGAAATAGGTGTATGTCTTTGTTTTAACTGTTTAAGTGCTTCTTTGTTCATGCCGATATTAAACACATGTAACAGTAAATGCATCACATAAACAACCACACATAACAACAATATAATCTAGGAGTTCACCCTAATATCATGGGCTACATTTCCTTGAGCTCTTGTCAACTAGACTTGGCTCTTTGGGATTATGGTAAAGCTTCTTTTACAAGTTCCACACTTAACTCCAAAGGTTTCTGAACTGAACCAATGGGCTTAGAATACCATCTATATCCCTGGATGTCCTCACTCTACAAACAGATCTAAGCTTCCTTGGAATTGATTCATTCAATCAATGCAATGAGCTGACTTGAGCTTCTGGATGGCACTAACTCCCTTAGAATTCTTCACTGTCTCTAGAACTACTTCTGTCTCTAGCAACATATCAGACACCTACAACAGACTGATCATTTGATCATTTACTACCTAAAACTTCCCTGTAGCTTCTTAGCCCTTATGAGTCTTTAGATGCTTCTACAAATCCCTGCAATGGATTCATAAAGCTCATTACAGTCAGAATTGACTATTGGATCACTGAGAATGAGATCTGGTAGCTCCTGCAACTGCCTCCAACCTCTGGTGGCTTTGAACTCCAGAATATATCTTCTTGGATGAAATTATCCATGAAGATGACTTCTTCATCTTCTGTGGATCATTCCATTAGCTTCAGAAGGCTCTATTTAGTCTAATGAGCCTCTTGTTTCACTCTCTTTGAGTTTCTCTAACTCTCGGGCTCTGCCTCTGTCTCTCTGGACTCTCTCTCTTAAAAGTACTCTTTGAATGCTTTTATGTGATCTCTCCATCAATATTGGCGACTGCACATGTCTCCAACTAAACTTAGAAAATCCGCTAAACTTTAGCCACTCCACCAAGTTGATCGTCAAAGGTAAATGTTGCCGTAACCGTTGGGCGCGTTCATGAAGGATAAATCCTTATCGCGAATATGTCTGGCGGTTAGGGATAATCCTCCATAGAGCTTGCGATTGGGTTAACTCTCAACTGCCGATCTATCCCTGTCCATCCAATGGCTGTCGCGTCGTTCGTTGGCCAACTTGCCTGAATGATCTCTGCCGTTGATGTGACCCCGCTCAATCCAACGGACATCGCTCAATCTCGTGCAAATTTCATGCACGAGCGATATCTAACCGAAGGCGCATGAGAAAAGCAGTTTTTATCTACTATGTGTTGACCACTGAGTGGAATCACGTGCTCTTGGTAGATTACCACTTCCAGCCTTTCACCCTTGTGATATACCATTTACCGCTTGGCCTAATACTTCCCATGTGCTTAATTCAAAATTTAAAGAAAAGGCGCTTTATAAAGGTTTTTGCGCTTAACAAAGGTTTTAGTGCTTAACAAAGGTTTTAGTGCTTAAGGCCATTATTAACCTTTTAACCTTTTAACCTTTGTTCTTGACCATGGTTAAGGTTCCAGATCAATTTCTGATCACTCCTCCCCATTGAGAATCTTTTGGACCCAAAAATATTGATATAATGATCTACACAGTAGATGAGAGTACAACACCCTCTTCTTTTAGCCTCCATACACTTGCCTTGCATGGCTAGTGCCTCTGAACCATAACTTGAAGGTAGTCAACACTTTCCTTCTGGATGCGGTTGTCCTCCTTTTAAGAACTATCTTCCTTTATCTCATTTAGAACTGTTGCTGAGAAGGTTATAGAAGGTAGTTGAACATCTCTTCCTTGATCATTGATCCAAGGTGGCTCAAACAAATGTGAGATTACATCTTCTTAATAGAAATTTACATTTGTACCAATTACAGTATGTTTTACTGACATATTGTCAAAAACAACATAAACTTTTTCTTCATCAAAGAAACAGATTTCACATCATGTGAATCATCATCATGTCTTCACATCTTGTATACAATTGATCCATTGAATAACAAATTGACAAAAAAAAATGCCTTTACAAACAATTGACCTTTCAAGTCAAGCATGTACAAAAAGAACTTAAGGATTATTTTTCAAAGATGAAACAATTCATCATTATCTCCCTTTTACAATCTTGGAGACCAAATCAACTTTTCCAAGTCAACATGACGTTACATGCATGTTTAAAACAAAGCAATCAATCATCAAGTCAATTACATATACATTTTATAATACAAGGAAATCATCAACATCCCTGTGTTCATACATATAATTATTATGCATGTATTCCATCCTTCAACTTTCTCTTAAGCACATTGTACTTACAAAGCTGAGATGAATATAATTTTTCTGCAATAAAGTGAGTTTCATACTCAAATTTTTCCATTCACCTTTTTGGTAAAAACCCTGCAACTTGCATCTCATTAGCAAAGAAATGCATCAAATTAAAAGACATGCAACCTTAATTGGATAAGAACTCTAATAATTTCTTACCAATCCACATCAAAGGTGCTTCCTTTGTCTGCATATTGACATCAACATGTGAATCATCCTGCAATGGAAACTTCCTTTCCATTCTTGCCATTTTCTCTTCCCACATTCTTCAAATTTTGTGGAAGCATTGATGTATTCAGAGTCCAACACTTTTTAGAAATATGTCCTTGCTTATGATAGTAAGTGCAACACATGTGCATCTTCTTAACAACATTATTTTCCTTGTTCAGTGGACCTTTGGCTTCTTGCCTCCTTTTCTTCAATAGTTTCATGTATGTGGCCATTCTCTTGCAACATCTAGAAACAATATGGTTATCCAAACCACAAAAGCAACATGTTATTTTTTTCCAATGCTTATGTGGAAATTTATCATGCTTTACATAATCAAAAGAAATATGATTGAAATCAGATTTATACCTTTCTCTTTCACCTTTATTACCTTCATGAGGAGGTGAATTGAATGAAGAAGTGGCTCCCTTTGCAACACCCACAATCTCTTCAATGGTTTTAGAGCTTTCAAAACTCTCTGGTTCAAGTGCATGCTTATGAAAACCTTCTTCTTGCAAAGTAAGTTTCAAACTATTGCATTCCCCAAGAATACAATATTTACAAACTTGAGGTAGAGAACCTGACATGAAACTCCTTCTAGGAACTGTTTCACTTGCCTTCATGACTGCTTTGGAACTTTCTCCATAAGCTTGTCCATAGCCAAGACCCAAATACTTGGGCCTTTCCTCAACCATTATTGGCTCAACAATTCCCTGTGCATGATCCTTTTCCTTCATAGCCCATTTTTGACATCAACTTGGACCCTATGCCTCTTGTATGTTTTTCAAAAGAACCAACATGAACATTCTTAGAGGAAATTGAAGACAAACTAGGATTGTTTACCTCTTCTTCAAGCTAATACTTGACTAAGGCTTCTTTGGCAACAAGGAGCTATGTCTCCAACTCATGCATCCTTTCTAGGTTCATATTTGCAATATGAAGTTGGCTCTCCATTTCTTGCAATTTTTCAGAAAGCAACTGCTTCTCTTCCTTCATGGAATTCAACTGCTCTCGAAGTTTGCTGCTCTTCCTTTCATCCTCATACATTTTTCTCACCATTTCCATCATGATGAACAAGTCTTGCTTCATGTCTTCATCGAAGAATCTTGGGAAGGAGAACTCACTTGTAGAAGTTGTCATTATATAAATGAACAAAAGAACTTCAACAAAATTCACAAAGAGCTTATTCAAGCAGACTTTAGCAAAAAAACCTTCTTATGTTTCAAGGATTTCCTTGAGGTCCTTGGGGTAAGGAGAATGCCTTCAACCATTCTTACTTCTTGTCATCTCCTAGACTTAGCTATTTGTAGCTTTCCCTTCACCTTTGAAAACTCAAACAATAGTCAGTTTACAAACAATCAAACAGTCAAATCCTTGTACTGTTTAAGCACCTATCAAGTCAAACAAGCAATCTATTACTCTATCTATCAAACATTTTATGCTCTATCAATCAAGCAGCTAGCTTTGACACCACCTGATCTAAAATGAGGGTTTAACATCTTGTTATACTTAAAAGAACCTCCCATCTCAAAGCTTAACAAAAATATTATCTAGCTTATGTTGACAATTGCGGAATTAAGTACTTGAAATAGGTGTATGTCTTTGTTTTAACTGTTTAAGTGCTTATTTTTTCATGCCGATATTAAACACATATAACAGTAAATGCAGAAAATAAACAACCACACATAATAGCAATATAATCTAGGATTTCACCCTAATAGCATGGGTTACGTCTCCTTGAGCTCTTGTCAACTTGACTTGGTTCTTTGGGATTATGGTAAAGCTTCTTTTACAAGTTCCACACATAACTCCAAAGGTTTTTGAACTGAACCAATGGGCTTAGAATATCATCTATATCCCTAGCTATCCTCACTTTGCAAATAGATATAAGCTTCCTTGGACTTGATTCCTTCAATCAGTGCACTCAGCTGACTTAAGCTTCTGGATGGCACTAACTCCCTCAGAATTCTTCACTATCTATGAAACTACTTCTTCTGTCTCTGATAACATATCAAACACCTACAATAGACTGATCATTCAATCATTTGCTGCCTAAAACTTCCTTGTAGCTTCTTGGCCCTTAGAAGTCTTCAGATGCTTCTGCAAATCCTTGCAATGGATTCAGAAAGCTCATTACAGTCATAATTGACTGTTGGATAACTGAGAATGAGCTCTGGTAGCTCTTGCAACTGCCTCCAACCTCTAGTGGCTCTTAACTCCAAAATCTATCTTCTTGGATGGAATTCTCCATGAAGATGACTTACTCAGCTTCTATGGATCATTCCATCAGCTTCAGAAGACTCTATTTAGTCTAGCGAGCCTCTTGTTTCACTCTCTATGAGTTTCTCTAACTCTCGGGCTCTGCCTCTATCTCTTTGGACTCTCTCTATTAAAACTACTCTTTGAGTGCTTTTATGGGATATCTCCACCAATATTGGTTACTGCACCTATCTCCAACAAAACTTAGCAAATCCGCTAAACTTTAGCCCCTCCACCAGGCTGATCGTCAGAGGTAACTGTCGCCATAACTATTGGGCACTTTCATGAAGTATAAGTCCTTATCGCACATATATCTGGCGGTTAGGAATAATCCTCCATAGAGCTTCCGATTGGGTTAACTCTCAACTATCGATCTATTCCTGTCCATCCAACGGCTATCGCGTCGTCTACTGGCCAACTTGCCCATATGATCTCTTCCTTTTATGTGACCTCGCTCAATCCAATGAACATCGCTCAATCTCATGCAGATTTCATGCACGAATGATATCTAACTGAAGGCGAGCGAGAAAATCAGTTTTTCTTAGCTACGTGTCAACCACTGAGTGGAATCGTGTGCTCTTGGTAGATTACTACTTCCAGCCTTTCACCCACGTGATATATCGTTTACCGCTTGGCCGAATACTACCCATATGCTTAATTTAGAATTTAAAGAAAAGGCACTTTATAAAGGTTTTTGCGCTTAACAAAGGTTTTAGCGCTTAACAAAGGTTTGTAGCGCTTAAGGCCAATATTAACCTTTTAAACCTTTAACCTTTTAACCTTTGTTCTTGACTGTGGTTAAGGTTCTGGATCAAGTTTAGATCACCATGCCTCTCAAAATTTCCATTAAACCTGGGATTGTTGAGAACATTCACATTGGGGTTTCCTACTCTCCCGATGAGATCAGGGTTTACACTAATCTTTTCAAAGAATTTCTTGATGTATTCACTTGGTAATATGAGGAAATCCCCAGTATTGATCCATCTATTGTGGTGCATGAGATACCCACATATCCTGATGTGAAGCCTATTCGTCAATGACTTCGTCCCGTGCATCCTAGGAAGGCTGCTTCTATTAAGGTAGAAGTTGAAATTCCTTTAAAAGCTGGTTTCACCTACCCTATCCCATTGACATTTTGGATTTCTAACATTGTACCTGTTACTAAAAAGCAGGGGACGATCCGAGTTTGTGTTGATTACCACGACATCAATCGCGCATGCCCAAAATATAACTATCCCACTCCATTTATTGATTAAATCATCGATGTGTGTGCTGGGAGTGAGATTTTCACTTTTATGAATGGTTTTTTTGGTTACAACCAAATCAACATATTACCCACTGATCAACACAAGACAACCTTCGTCTATCCATGGGTGACTTTTTCCTATAAGAAGCTCCCTTTTGGCTTGAAAAACATTGGTGTTACCTATCAAAGAGCAATGCCATATGTTTTTCATGATATTCAACACATTGTTCAACCTTATCTAGATGACTTACCATCTCATTCCACTAAGCGTCATGACCATCCGAACCACCTCCGAGCCATATTTTTGCGTCGTTGACACTATAATATTCGTCTTAATCCTCATAAGTGTGTCTTCTACGTGGAATCTGGTCAAATTTTGGGTTTTTATGTGTCCCAAGAAGGTATCTGAATAGATCCTCTGAAAGTTGAGGCTATTGTAAATTTACCCCCTCCTACATCATTGCATCAATTACAAATTTTTCTAGGAAAGGCTAATTTTCTTCATCACTTTGTCCCTAACTACGCTAAACTCGACAAGGGATTTACTCACTTTCTAAAAAAGGGGATCCCATTTATTTGGGATGAAATTTCCCAATGATATTTCAATTCCCTAAAGAGCACACTCATCAATGCTCCTTTATTGCATCCCCTTGACTATCGACGCGGTTATTTCCTCTACTTGGCTGTAACCTACAGTACCATTACTATGGTATTGGTTCAGGATGATGATGATGCTAACGAACACGTGGTTCATTATCTAAGCTGAAATCTCATTGACACTAAAACTTGATATGCTCATGTCGAGAAACTTGCCTTGGCAACAATCCATGCTATTCAAAGATTTCATCATTATATTCTTCTATGGAAGAGCATGATGATTTTTGACTGCAAAAACCATGACTTATATTTTGACTCATCAATTTCTTGGGGTAAAATACTCTAAATGGATTGTTATCTTGCAAGAGTTTAATTTGGAGTTTACTGCCGCCAAATGAAAGAAATTATTTGTTTTTTCCAAATTGATTTGCGCCCTTCCTTCCGCAAACACTTCCATCAATTTTACTGAAAAGATTCCTGATGAAAATTTGTTTCTCATCAACACACTTGACCTGTGGTATGGAGATATCATTTTTTATCTTCAGACCCAAACCTTTCGATCCGAGTTGTCTCGATCTGACCGACGCCGCATTCGGCATCAATCTCAACCTTATCGGATTCTTGGTGATACATTATACTAAATCGGTGTTGACATTATTCTTCACAAATGTCTCACACTTGAAGAGGTTGAATGAGTCTTGAATGACTACCACTCTGGGGCATGTGGTGGTCACATGTCAGGATGTGCCACTTCTCAGAAAATCATCCACGCTTGTTATTTTTGGCCTTCCATTTTCAAGGATTGTATTCTGGCCATTTAGAAGTGCCATGAACGTTAGATTTATAACCACAAGTGGCGTGCCCTACCAACACCCTTACACCTAGTCATTATTGTTGGCCCATTTGCTAAATAGGGCATAGATTTCATGACATGTAACCCTCACTCAGCCGGGGGCATGGCTATATCATTGTCACCATCGACTAATTCACTAAATGGGCTAAGGAAATGCCCGCATATAATACTGACGGTATCACTGCTGCTCAATTCCTCTTCAACCATGTCATAGCCCATTTTGGCATCCCTCAAGCCATTGCCACTGACCATGGATCAAATTTTCGTCAATACATGATGGCAAAGATGACTTCTTAGTTAGGTCTTCGCCATGATAGCTCAACTCCTTACTATCCACATGCCAATGGCCAAGTTGAAGCAATTAACAAAGTTTTGATTACTATGCTTCAACCAACCAATGGGAAGCACAAAAAGGATTGGCACCTCATGCTATTCTCAACTCTTTGGGCTTACCGGACTTCGGCTAAGACAACCATTGGTTTCACTCCATTGCAGTGGGTTTATGGTTTAGAGGTGACACTCTTGATTGAGTGTGAAATCCTTTCATTAAAATTATCTTTTGAACTACTTCCTAATACCTCGCCTGAAGACGAGTGGTTAGTTTACCTTGAGAGGCTTGACGAGACTCGTCGTGTTGCTACAATGGTGATCGAAGTGCAAAAGAAACAAGTTAAAGCTCATTTTGATCAAATCGATTCTCCACATACTTTTGCTGAAGGCGACTTGGTCCTCCTATATGATCTGGCCAACAATAAGTTGGGAGCTGGAAAGTTCGAACCTATGTAGCATGGGCCATATATTGTAAAACATGTCTTGCAAAAGGGTGCCTATGGGCTTGTTGACTACGAAGGAAGTGCATTATCACAACCCCACAATGGGTTGTATATGAAAAATTATTATGTGTGAGTTTTGTGTAATTAATTTTGTACATTAGTGTGTGAATTCATTGGTGTGCGTTTTTTATTTTTTAATGTTATTTCTTGCTTTGCAGACATGTTTTTTTGCTTACATTGTGTTCCACTCAGTTTGCAGATGTCGTCAAACCATTATGTTAGTTTTGCTAATGGTGATTTTCGCACCACTCAGAACTTGTCTTCCGCAACTTGGGAACTCTTTGCCCCTGATGGTGAGTTGGTCAATTTACAAGGTATTTTCCTAGGATGGACAACTAATAGTATTGCCGAATACAATGCAATCATTGAATTGTTGTCAGAAGTAGTTATCTCTTGGAATTAGAAATTTAGTTGTTAAATTAGATTCACAAATCATTGTGTTACAATTGAATAATCATTACTCAGTAAGAAAAATCCACAAATCTTTCATATGTATCTACGTGTTCGATTACTGGAAAGAAATTTGAATTTTATCACATATCAACACATTCCACGTAACTTGAATACATTAACTGATGCATTAGAAAATTATGTTCTCGATAGACATTTGCGTAATTTATAAAATTGGTCATATCATCATGGCACATGGACACATAAGTAGAAAATAAAACATGCATATCGCGTTTGTCAGAGTTTTTCATCAAAATCTCAAAAAATAAAGTGTCCTGAGACACATGGCTTTAAAAAGCCTACAACAGTGCAAAAAACATCTAGAAAGGATATTCGCCCGCATGATGCTCATGATAACACGAGACCGCTCTAATTACTTAGACTAATAACTGATGCAGTCTCGTAGACACTTTGATTGTATGCCATTGGTATCGCAATGGCACATCGTCTATAATCACATATTTTGGAATCCCATGGTTTATCACTTCCAGATTATGTTCCAACTCCACCATGGGGTCTGCTCCTTCCTCATATGAAGCATCTTCTACCTAACGTGCTACTTTTTGTGCTATTGGCGACATGCCAGGAGGCCTTTTTGGTCCAACATATGCACATTTATCACAAGTTAAATCTTAGATTCACTTTAATAAAAAAAATCATAAAACTTGAAAAATCCAAAAACAAGTTTTACTTGCATCAGTCCACTATTCACCCGCTGGCAGAGGTAGATCCGCATCCCATTTGAAATATGTACCTTCATATGTGTATTCTCCCACACTGATCAATTGGCAATGCAACCAACTAAAAAATTGCGGAGGGAAATGCATCTACTGGCCCCCTCCTCCTCAAGGCATGAGTTCACTCCATCTGACTAGCCTTAGATCTTGTGGAGTAGGATATGGTACCTCTATCCACTGATACCAAAATATGGGCACTTTCTCCAGAAATAAAGTGACCAAGATCGAACCGAAGGCGAACTGCTTCGGGTTTCCCCGCTTACCTTTGGTCAGTTGCCTCTTCATATTGGACAACAACCCTCCACACCAGTTGAATACTATTGGAGTAAGGAAGTCTACCGCATACTAGAATTGAGATTTTGAAATCTCGTGTAAAGCCTGTGACTCGGATATACAATCCATGGTGTATAGAATTGTCCTCAAGGGAATATTTCCAATAGTCATTATCTTCACCTTCCCACTCACTGTCAAATCTGTACCCGAGAAATGTCTCCTAACTAGGGTATTGGTACTCTCACCTCCCGGACAAGATCCAAAGATTTGAACTCTTTCCCCTCCTCTAGACAATACAGTAATGAAATAGATGTCTGTTTCTTCCAGATCCAGTTCTTGGTCTCCAATAATGAGGATTTCCCGATTAATATCCCATAAACTGATCAGGTATTGTAGAAGCTCGTTTTGGGCTCTGAGTCCTATGGTTTAGAATAATTTTACTAGCCCACAATTCCTTAAAGAATTCACACATTCTCGATCTAGGGCAGCCTAGTGATCTTCTGCCTCATGGCCTCTTTCCTTCCATTCGGTGCCCATGTCGTCAAAATCTCCTGCAAAACAACCATTAAACATCAGTTACATGATTTTCCATGGATAAAAACTTAGAAATTTCACCTTAAGAGGAAGATTTTCTTCAAAACTTATGCCTCGCGGTCATCGCATTATTTTTTATTAAACCCGCGATGTCATCATGAGGGCCTTTTGGCTCAGGGGTGACCATCGTGAGTCCGACGAGAAAACCTTCAATGATCGCCCTCACTATAAAAAATTGAAATCCTTCCCTCTAGCAAGCAAAAAATCGATGAAAAATAATGAAAACACAATGAAATTCAAGAGAATAGGTAGAGCTATTACCTATAGCTAATGATTCATGAAATGATGCCCTAGATCTCCCACACTTCTCACCTGAAAAATATAAGAAAATGGGGTAAAAATGCACCCTCAAATTTACTCCAACTGAAATGGTAAAATGTTTTTACTTTTAGTCTATTTATAAGTTTTAAACTCAATTTTGCCAATATTTTATTATTTTCCTCGATATCAATGATGTGTGGTTATTTTTGTGCAGTTACAGGTACTTTTTAGTGGATACAATGATCATTCTTGACTGATTCAATGAGTTTTATTTTATCTCTTTTTCAAACTCATTAAAAATAAATGAAAAAGGAACCCCCCTAGAGTCATATTTAAGCTATTTTCTAACTCTCGAAACATGAAAAGGTCACTGAGTACTTGTCTTTTCGAACTCATTAAATTAAATGAATTGACGTCGTTTTGGTATACGTTTACCCTTTTCTCAGGCTGAGATTGACTATTTATGAAAAAGGTACACCTTGGTCGACATGGTCAAGAGGTTATCTCAAATATTGTTTTCTACTTTTTTAGATTTGAGGGACAAATTACGAGAAGGGACATGATGGAGTTTTCTTTTTCCTCTCTTTTTCAAACTCTTTAAATATGAAAAAGATACTGAGTTATCCTTCCATTGGGCTCGTTACAAATTTTACGATGAAATACTAATCACCATGATGAGACCGAGTTTCTCCTTCCTAGGGATCATAAAACTTACTAGGATGGATTCATTCGAAGAATGAACTTATATGAAAAGCATATGCTATCCCCTTCAAGCTTGTGATAAAAAATAATTGGGGTTCTCACTAGAAATAATGGGGAAAATGAAAGTGAAATATCCTTTGTATAGGCAGCATGTCGCTCTTGAACATGACACTCTTCTGCTTCTCATGTCGGGTTTGTGATATCCTCACTCAGTCACTTGTCCTCCCAGGTTTTGCTGATCCATTTTACCTCTCATCTGACTATTCCATTTTGTCATCATGATCCTTGGTCTTATGTTGAGTCAAATTCTACCACACTTCGGAGTCATGTTACCGATGTCCAAGGGAATTCCTATCTGTAGTCTATTGCCTATGCATTGTTTGACCCTTCGCTACAGTCCTATATCTTATTCATTTCATTCCACTTTATTCCTCGTTTCGTGTCGATGACGGGGGACTCATCATGGCCCTCCTTAGACGAGTCACTTCCTATCGATTTCATCTCATTATCTAGTAAGATGACTTAGAAACTCCCTTTCAGTACCTTAGATCTTGCATGCCTTAATGGAAAATTCTTTGCATCCAAGAATAGGTTTTCGCCATTGGCCTTTGATCAGATGATTCCATGAGTGTTTGACATCAACTTCATTTTCAAATTCATGGATTGTACTGTTGTACCTTGAGAGACATTGTCATTATTGGTGGTTTCTTTTGTTCTTGTTAACAACCCACATCATTGGCCGGCAATCAGGTGGTTTTCTAGTATGTTCAACTTCGACACATTCATTCGCATGTTAAAATTCATACTTTGATCGGGTTGGGATGGAGCGCAAGACCCTGAGCTTTGTTTGATATGGTTCAGGCTATGTGGAGTTATGTATTATTCATGATTGTACACATGTTTCTTCTATACGGATGGTTGTGACCATACCGTGGGACTTTACATTTATGATAATCCTTCTATATCAGATGGCTGTGTCGAAACCTTGGATCTTAGATTTACAGATGATCCTTCTCATTTGGATGGCTGTACCCATGCAGTGGATATTTTTCATAGTCCTTACTATTTGGATGGTTGTGTCCATGTTGTGGATTCATGTTTTGATATTAGATATGTATATGTATACGTGTCCTTGATTTGCAGGTATCTTGATAGTGTTTTTCTCGTCCTTGCAAAAGCTCATAAAGCATCTCATCAATCACTCCCCATTCTACCTTCATGCTTTAGGGGGAATCTGTTACACAATATTTTTTCACACCTCTCGCACTTCTCTGTGACATACCCCGAAGTGCTCAAAACATGACCATCATGCAGTGTACTCATTTATATATGCAGCTTAGATCCTCCCTAAAACATTGATGGAAAAATTCCTTGAGATTCCCTTAAAGAAAAGGGCTCTAAAACCCCAATTTGAGTATCATCGCTCCCCTGACACTGAAAACCACGATCATTGCTAGTTGCACTATAATAGGCCCATGATGCCAGTATGCTTTTGGCTTGGATACCAACGATGATCCCTAAAAGGAAATTTTCCCAAAGAGGACAAGAAGCTTCGTGATCTAGAGGCTTCAAGAACGACGAGCTGGAGGTTGTTCGGCATGGATGAGGTTGAGTTCTCTCTACTTGGCCCTTTGGTCTTATCCCTATGAGCTACCTACTTGAGATGAGGGCATTCTCCTATCTTTGGAAAGATCCTAAGTCCCTTTCCCTACCTATATATTCATCCTCTCCCATTCCCAAATGGTTAGTCTTTGGCTATTTTCACCCTTATGCTGAGATTGTGCCTAGATGCTACTCATTTGGCTTGGAGAAGGAGTGCTTGGAGAGCTTGAGCTTGGACTAGGACATTCACTCAAGGAGAGCTTATTGAAATCAAGGCTTAGTTGTATGCTTCCTCCTTTATTCTATTAATATATACAACTGTTGGTTCATTTTCCATAAATGTGTATGTTAATGCATCATTTATCTTAATGCTCTATAATCTGTTAAGTAGGTTACTTTCGATTATGCTATTTGTACTTGTATTCTTTGTTGTGTCTTGATCTCTTGTCCAGGAATTCAAATGATGTGAGAAGTAGGATTGAGCCCGTGGTGCAAGTGATTCAAGGGCTTCAACAAAGGAAAATATTATAGCATTAGAACGAGGTAGGGTATCTTCCGCTTCTATTATTTCAATTGTAACTTAGGAAAGTGTCTAGTAGATTGTCACGTAGGTTGCTAGTGCCACTCATTGGGCTAGAGGGATCGTCTCTATCCATAGAGAGGATTTCCTAGACAACAGTAACATGCTGACTGTGATGGGACAATGCACAAGGCCTAAGAGAGAGTCCTTCTTAGGCACAATGCAAAGGATTAGAAGGTAAGGAGTGAGGGAATAAGCATTGGGATTGGACAATGTGTAGTTGGAAAGGTATCCAAGTGAGATATTGTGCACTGGGCAAGTCTAGGAGGCAAGGGAGGCCTACTAGCTCACTGAGAATGTGTAGTGCACATTGAATGAAGGGAGGGTCTAGGTGTCGTGTAGTTGAGCACTATGATGGGCCCCATAATTGTCTATTTTATTAGGCCCATTTGATTATTTATAGACACTTAAAACATGTATTTGACCCCCTTACTTGCACATCATAGAGTTAATTTGTAGTATTAACAGGTCCTTAGGAATTTGGTTTATCCTTGCTTTTTATGTGCCTAATATTATTTATTTTTTAGTAAATTGTGAGAATGTTGGGCAGATTATGAAGATTTAGAGGATGGGATAATTTAGGTACCTACTCTTGCTATAGGAGGAGAAATATTGGATAATAATTCAACTGGATATTATGAGATTATTGCACAAATTCTAGAGCTCCACTAATTGAGAAAATCTAGGAATGTGTTCCCAGTCATTTAATGCAAATTCCTAGTGTTGGGAACTAGATCCAATTTTTGAGGGATTTTGGAGGGGAAAGCTGCCTCCTTTCAACGTGAATGCTTCCTCATCACTTTTTATAAGTAACAATTCGAATTTTCCTCTAGAGGCATGTATTTTTTAGTATTCTTGTGGAGAAAAATTGTGTTTTTGCAGCTCCACTTCCATTTCTAGCAGGGATGTACTTGTATTGATTCAAATAATGGAGTTTAGCACCATTTTTTGCTTCTAAATCTTGGTCTCTTTCATAGGAATCTGAGTATCCTTGGGCTTGGCATTCCTAGGAGCCTTAGAGCCATTTTATATAATTTTCTTTTCTTCTTTTCACTTCTTATTCACATGCATCTCTATTACACAGTAATTTGTCACTGGCCTCATATCCCTTGATCTCGAATAAAGTCAGTCCCTAAGCAACATCTTCTCTGTGTCATACATAAAAACAAATATGTCTACATCTTCCCAAACATTTAATAAGATTATCAAATGCTCTTTAATCCTAAATATTGACCCTTTTACCCATGTTTCAATATCGTCGCAAGTAAACCTCATTATGCCTGCGACGATTTCCTATAATGAACTAGAACATCGCGCTGTCATCGCAGGGGTACATATATTCTCTGCGATGGTCAAATTTTAGGGCTCGTTGCAAGTCCTTGAGATCTTTCTTGCAACGATAACTCTAAAATTTACATTTTTTCTCGGAGACGTCATCTCTGAGTCCTAATGTTTGACTCGTGATGATCCAGATATGGCGAATTAGTTCAAACAGAATGCTTCTGGGTGGTTCTGGAACTGGTTGTTGGGTCAAGGGAGTTTGCCTTTCCTCCTCTGGGAAGGTGGTTCCATCTTTTGAGAAACATTCCTTGGGGATAAGCTCCCTCTCCCTCATTTATGGAGGCTCATCCTCTTATAATAGCATTCTCCATTGCTATGATCAGCTAGTTTTTGGTATTGAGCAAATTAGCTAGCTTTGGTGTGAGATTGATAGTTTGCAGTGTGAATTTCTGATAGTATAACAATGGGTTGTGGATTTCCTTAGCCTTGTACTAGTGTGTTTGAGTGAGAGAGAGAGTTATTAGCCCTTTGAGAGTGAATTCTTGAAGAAACATACTGACTGGACCCTTCGAGGAAGCTTGCGACGTCAAGGCTTGGTTGTAAGCTTTGCTTTCATTTATTTAAATACAATCAATGGTGATTTCATATGTCATGTGTAAAATAGATTTGATAGCTTATGGTTCCTTGACTCTGTAAGTGATTACATCATTGTTGTGCTCTATTGTATGTTTTGTTGTTCTCTTATGTTGTTTCAGGTAAATCCTCATCGAGGAGAAGGAAACGATAGCTGAAGCGGTACAAAAAAAACTCTATCGAACACTGGTTTGAGGTAGGATCTTTCAACAATGACTATTTAAGGAAATTAGTTGTTGTTTTGTCTTGCTATGACTAGACCCACTCTAAGGCTAGAGGGATTGCCTTTGTCTATAGAGGGAACATTACCTACATCACAAGTTGGCGACCATACTGGGGAGTCCTTTGTGTGTTGTCTCTTGTTTTTCTCTTGATTTGTTTTTAATAGGATTCCATAGTGTCTCTAGGTTTTGGGGCTGAGCCATCAGTGTCCTAGGTTACTTGAGTCAATCTGGTAGTCCCTCTCACTGTTTAAGAGATAAGTCTAGTTTCCTTCAGGTGTTTTGCTTTGTTTTTTTCTCTTAATTGAGATCATCGTTGTTCATAGATTAACAGCTACAATGAGTCATCCCTGTCCTCTTTGGTTAAGCTGTACGTCATGGATATCTCGTCATACAGCTGTGACGATTCCTGAAATCGGACCATCGCTGAAGACAGGTGTACACCTGTGACAACGTCGCTTAGTTTCTAGCTTTGTGCTTGCGACGATTTACCTTTCATCTCAGGTTGCTAGTTAGAGCCCTGTGACGATTCCTATAAGATTGTGTTTCATAGCCTTACCCCCTGAATCAACCAGTGTTTCTTGTCCCTTGTCTCTTATCGCACTTGTGTTGGTTGTATTGGTTAAGGCACTTTCTCCTTGGTTTCATTCAGTGAGTCTTGTGTTTTTAGATTGTGTGACCTAGCTCTTTTCAAGGTTTTTTCAAGAGTCATTTGTTTGGGTTACTCATCTGTCCAAGATTCGTCCATAACCAACTAATTGATTTGTTTGAGGCTGTTTTACTGTTTCTCTTCTTTCTAATTGGTTTCTAGTGTTTGGTTATTGAACCAGTTTCTCATATTGATTTGATTTCCACACTATCAAAGATAGGTTACATTTGTTTGGATTAGTCAGGCTTGCACTTGCTTGTTTGTCATTAAAATTCCAAAAATAAAAAATATTGCATTCATACAGCATACGAAAGTGAAAGCACATTTGCATTACTGAATTTTCATGTTTGAGAATTGGAAAGCAAAGTTCAAATATTTCATTAGTAGTGAGATAACTGTATTGATGCATTGTGTTTATTAGTGCTTGCATTCACTTGTTATGGTTTGCGATCGCTTGGAAATGAACTCCTTACCCTCATTTAGGTAGTTGTTCATCGAAAGGAATGGTGTTTTACTCATTATAGTTGCATCCTAGGAATTGTTGAGATACATTCGGTAGGGCCTGAAAACTGAAACTTAATCCAAGATTAACTCTTAAAATCCATTGAATGAACCTAAAAATGAATTGGAACCTAATGCACACTTATCTAGAGGTCTAGGCTAGAGACGTGCTCCGACGTCGTTAAACCTAGTC
Source organism: Pinus taeda (assembly GCA_000404065.3). NCBI lineage: Eukaryota > Viridiplantae > Streptophyta > Pinopsida > Pinales > Pinaceae > Pinus > Pinus taeda. The sequence continues at coordinate 47,140 of APFE030506276.1, forward strand.
ACTATTGTTTTCACTAAGGTTGGGTGATTCATCCTTCTGTGATTCAATAGCTACTAGTACAGATTTGTGCTCCCCATACCATCGAGTATATATTGGAAAACCCCACTAGGTTATCATCTTATCATCCATAGGGGAGTTTGCCACCTTACGAATCGTAACACACCAAGCACAACATTCTGGAATATTGACTACTGTACGGAAAGTCCTTGGTCATTTCTCTTTCATTTGATCACCAAGGTGTATATGCAGTTTTGCGATTTGTTTGGTAAACATCTTGTCTAGTACTATAGAGTAGTCACTTTCATTCATTTTCAACTCCTTAAAAGTAAAAGGATCATTTGAGCACTTTTCCTTTCAAGCTCATTAAACTTCGAAAGTAGTGGAGTCACCTTTTTGTCCTTTCATCGACTCTTAAAATATGAAAAGACATAATTTTGTCTCAATGTCGTAAAATTTACTGCCCACGAAATATCCCAGGTTACAGTTAGAGTTCCTTTCAAGGTTGATCCCAATGGAAACCTTTCCAGAGTCCACTAGTCAAGGTCTCCCCCCAGATGGGAATCCTGGTCCTTTTCCTTCTTTTGGAAATGCTGGTGCTCCGTATATGGCAACATTGTCCTTGCCTGGGTTAACCATCGGTTTTCCTGTTTGGTTGTTTTCAACCTCAGTGGTCTTGAGTGTCATGACTCCTATTCCACTATCTTCGTTTGAATCACAACACGATGATTCTAGGGTTGAGCCTTCACCTTCTTCCCCTATTTTTCGTCCTCCTCTCCTACTTCGCCTAGTGAAAGTTCCAATTCCAGTAACCAAGAGGCTAAGAAGAAGAAGAGGAAGATGAATAAGAAGAAGTTAGATACGCGAGAGGCTACCCGTGCAACTATTGCTCCGAGTAAATCTCAGGTTGGAAAATATTCTGATCCTCCGCGGAAGGTTAAATTTCCTTGTAAATTGTGCAAGGGTGACCATCTTCTTCGTGATTGTCCTGCTATTCCTAGGATCTTAGAAGTATGGTCTCACGATCTAGCTCGACCCTCATCATCCTCTGAAGCTCATGTCAATGTTACACCCTCAACTGGTAGTGGTAAGAAGAAAGGGAAGATTAGATTCCCCTGTAGGTTATGTGAAGGTAACCATCTCCTTCACCTTTGTCTGCTCATGGATAAAGCTTCCGTCGTTTTGGAAAATATTACAGCCTCTTCACCCCAACTTCCAGTTGGTTATTAGAGGCTCTCTTCTGACCCTCTCTCGGTTGACAAAGAGATTGACTTGGATTCATCTCTTGTCCATCCTGCTCTTCCTGAGCCTGACCATGTTATGTCTGTTTCTGACCAACCATTGGTTGAAGAGAGTGTCGACTTGGTTTCAGCACCAGTTGTTCACTCTGTTCTAGCAAAGCATAATGATCATACTTCTCATGTTCTTCTCGTCTTGTCAGATTCTTTCGAGTCAAATAACGACCCTCCTATCCCGGCTAATCGAGAGAGTCATTCTTCGTTTTCTCTTTAGCAAGGGGGCAATCATATGATACCCCCACAAAGTAGTCTGTCATTTCCTTCGTCTAGAGTCACTCGACTGTATTTGACCTTCCATCTTATGTGCCTTTCCAGGTTACAGTACATGCCTATAATAAGGCAGTACCTGGCACTCTCTTGGATAAAGGTGTGTCTATTAGCCTCATGCCTTCCACTACTTGGCAAGCTTTGGGCTCCCCACAACTTGTGATGGTCACTCAGAATCTGTTGGCTTTCGACGGAGGAACTAGTCAACCTTTAGGGATCCTTCCAAAGTTCCCGGTTACTTTGGGAGGTAAAACCATCTGTATAGACGTGATGGTCATCCAAGGTGTGTTGGATTTCAGTCTTCTCCTTGGCCGCGACTATATTTATGTCACGGGGCTCTTGTTTCTTCACTTTTCCGTGTAGTTTGTTTTCCACATGACGGAAGAATTGTGACTATAAATCAATTGTCATTCTTTGGTCACCAGGTACCTCCGGTACAACCATCATCCCCTATCAGTTCTTGTTTGCTAGTAGTACCTCCCTCGCCACAGGTCAATTATTTGGCTACCTGTTCCGTCTCCACATTTGTTGATGATCATGTAGATGGTCTCGTACATCATGTACTGGGGGCATTGGAACATGATCTATCATTGGTACCCAATAACATGTATTCTTCCTGGAGCATGGTTCTTCCATCCAGTGAAGACCTCTTGGGAGTCATGTTCTCGTATGGCCCATGAACAGTTTTAGAGGAGAGTTATTTTCTTGTGTCAACCTTGTTAAAAAATGAAACAAGGAGTTTAGAGGAGAGTTCTTTTCTTGTGTCAACCTCATTAAAAAATGAACCAAGGAGTATTGAGGATAGTTCTTTTCTTGTGTTGACCTCGTTAAAAAAATGAAACATGGAGTCCTGAGGAGAGTTCTTTTCTTGTGTTAACCTCGTTAAAAAATGAAACAAGGAGTCTTGAGGAAAGTTTTTGATCTTGTGTCAACCTCGTTAAAAAATGAAACAAGGGTTATGAGGATAGTTCTTTTACTGTGTCAACCTCATTAAAAAATGAAACAACTCCCTTTTCCAATTCGAGTCTTTGATTAAGATCTCTTAAAATCTGAGTTGAGTCTTTCCAAGATCTCGAAAGCGAACCTTCATTCCATCCACCCTGTTGAATGCAATGAAGCTGGGGGGGGCATGTACCTCGATTTGCATAATTATGTTGGGGGCATGAGAACTTATAACAAGCATAGTTTTTTGTTTTAAGCTTGTGTAAACATGAAACCGAATCCAAACAAAGTTCTCCATGGTTCAAGCTTGTGTAAAAATGAACCCATACCCGATTTACATCTCGTGATTGTTGTTTTTATCCGCTAAATTCTGCTAGATGAGCCTTGGTTGTTTCATTCCATCGTCACAATCTCTTTGGCCGATCGTATGCTTTTGCTTGGTTGTTTTCCTTCCTTGAGGGACCACAGTGATGAGTCGTTTATATTAGCCAACCTCTTGACCATTACATGTTTTGAGCAGTTCCACCATTGCCGGAACCAGTTGCTACCTTTTCTACCACTCGTTCCTCCAGGACAAGTCACCTTTAAGCTCTTTTCTCACTCGTAAAAGATGAAAAGATTGCCGAGTATTTTTTTTCTTTTTGACTCGTTAAAAAGAATAAAAATGGGGGGTCCGCTTTCAGCTCTTTTTCGACCCTTTAAAAGCAAAAAGCTGGTCGAGCCCTTGTCATTTTGAACTCGTTAATGGTTGCGAAATGTCATGTATCCAGTAAGTTTTTTACTTTTTCGGACTGGAATCACTATTTATGAAAAGTACTCCTTGATCGAAATGGTCAAGCGGTTCTCTTGAGTATCGTTTTCTACCTTTTCGAGCTTGAGAGACATAAACTTACGAAAAGGGCCCACCTGGAGTTTTCTTTTCCATGTATTTTTCAAACTCTCTAAACATGAAAAAGACTCCAAGTTTTACCTATGTCGGACTCGTTAAACCCTGATGGCATTGGACTCATCACCATGATGAGACCCGAGCTTCTCCTCCCTAGGGCTCGTTAAAATTTCACTAGGTTGGATTTTTCTGAAGGACAAACTTATATCGCAAGCATATGCTATCCCCTTCAAGCTTGTTTTTAAAAAATAATTGGGGTACTCACCAACAATGGTGGGGGAGAATTTGGAAATATTCTATTGATTGCCTACGGTAGCTAGTCGCTATTGAACATCGACACTTTTGCTTCTCGCCGGGTTTCAGATATCCTCACATCATCATTAGCCTTACGGGGTTTGGGTTTGTCATTTTGCCTCATTCCATTTGGTCCTTGTTGTCTCCACCAGACTTCCGATCCCTGGGTACCAAAATGCTGTCGCATTCTGAAGTCATGTCGCCGATATGTTCAAGAGTTTAATCCCTCTATAGTTTGCACCCTTACCTCGTCCTCTGATTTTCTATTTATCCATTGTCATTTTTGTTCCTTGTCTCGTGTCGTTGATGTGGGAAATATTATGGCCCTCCTGCGACGGGTCGCCTCCTGTCGACATTAACTCATTATCCAGGAAGTTGATCTAGAGATTCCTTTCGGGTACCTTGGAGTTTGCATGCCTCAATGGCAAGTTCTTCACACTCGACGATAGGCTTGCATTATTGGTATTCGATCGGGTGATTCCACAAGTGTTCAACTCCAGATCATTCTTCACACTTTGTGGATTGTACTGATAGTACCTTGAGAACCATTGACATTACTGGTGGTCTCTCTCGTGCTTGTTAACGGTTTTCATCATTGGCCGGTAATCAAGTGATTTTCTAGTATGCTCAACTTCAACACATTCATTCACATATTAGAACTTGTACTATGATCAGTTGGGATTCAAGACCCCAAACTAAGATTACATGAGTTCGGGTTGTGTGGATTGGTTCATGATTGCATACAAGACTCTTTGATTGGATGGCTGCGTCCATATTTGAGTCTTTCTGGATGGCTGTGACCATACCTCTATTTTTATATGGTATTATCAGCTGGACAACTGCGTCCATACCATAGACCAATTCTATCTGTCTTTTGGATGGTTGTGCCCATGCCTAGACTACATGTATTTCTTTCACTGTCAGAGATATCAGTTGTACTTGCCCTTGTAGGTTCTCAACGATGGTGTTCTATTTTGGTTATGGTTCGTAAAGCATTTCACCCCTCCCACTCTCTTATCCTTCATGCTTTAGGGGGAATCTGTTACATAGTAGTTTTTCACTGGCCTCATATCGAATAAAGTCAGTCCCTGAGCGACATCTTCTTTGTGTCATACATCAAAACAAATATGTCTACATCTTCCCAAACATTTAAGAAGATTAGAAACTGCTCTTTAATCCTGAAGATTGACCCTTTTACCCATGTTTCAATATCGTCGCAAGTAAACCTCATTCTTCCTACGACGATTTCCTGTAATGAACTAGAACGTCGCGTTGTCGTCGTAGGGGTATATCTGTTCTCTACGATGGTCAAATTTTAGGGTTCATCGCAAGTCCTCAAGATCTTTCTTGTGACGATAACTTTGAATACATTATTGCCCCACAACATTGTATTTGAGTCCTAATGTTTGACTCGCGACGATCCAGATATGGCGAATTAGTTCAAACATAATGCTTTTGGGTGGTTCTGGAACTGGTTGGTGGGTCAAGGGAGTTCGCCTTTCCTCCTCTGCGATGGTGGTTTCACCTTTGGAGAAACCTCCCTTGGGGATAAGCTCCCTCTCCCTCATTTATGGAGGATCCTCCTCTTATAAAAGCACTCTTGATTGCTATGATCAGCTAGTTTTGGTATTGAGCAAAGTAGCTAGCTTTGGTGTGAGATTAATAGTTTGCACTGTGAATTGCTGATAGTATAGAAATTGGTTGTGGATTGCCTTAGCCTTGTACTATGTTTGAGTGAGAGAGAGAGTTATTAACCACTTGGGAGACCTTCTTTTGCGAGTGAATGCTTGAAGAAACATACTGACTGGACCCTTTGAGGAAGCTTGCGACGTCAAGGCTTGGTTGTAAGTTTTGCTTTCATTTATTTTAACACAATCAATGGTGATTTCCTATGTCATGTGTAAAATATATTTGATAGCTTATGTTTCCTTGACTCTGTAAGTGAATAAATCATTTTTGTGCTCTATTATGTGTTCTGTTGTTCTCTTGTGTTGTTTCAGGTGAATAGCTCATCGAGGAGAAGGAAACGATAGTTGAAGCAGTACAACAAAAACTCCATCGAACACTAGTTTAAGGTACACTCTTTCAATAATGATTATTTGAGGAAATTAGCTGTTGTTTTGTCTTGCTGTGACTAGACCCACTCTAGGGATAGAGGGGTTGCCTCTATCCGTAGAGGAAACATTACCTACATCACAATCTCTTATTCTTGTTTTTCCTATTTCTGTATTTAGTATTGATGCTTCTTTTGTTGTAGGATTGGGTTAAATGATTGAAGTAAGTTATTTTGTAGGTTATTTACAGAGTCACAAACATGATTCATCATTACAAAAATTTTGAAAAGTCATCTTCATCATTGAGCTACTTGGATTGGTTTACTAGTTCACAAATCTAGAATTTCTGGAAGTCCTTTGTAGAAAAATAACAGTAATTTTTTTCTATTTTCTAGAATGTGTTAATGAGGTTTATTTGAGTTTATTCAAATTATATTATGTCATTAAAAAATTCAAGTTAATAACAAAATTTATCCCATTTTATTTTCACTTTATTAGTTTAGGCATTTGATAGGTTAACTATCTCACTAGTTCTTGAATTTCTAGTTTTTAGAGTAGTAATTTTTCTGCTATTTTTTAGCACGTGTTAACAGGGGTATTTTGGAGTGATTCCACTTGGAATGGAGACCTAAGAAATAATACATAATACTTTTTTTTCCATCCAATTTGAATTTTATTTACTTGGGAATCTAGAAATATTCTCGCTCTTGTTGCATTACATGCCTCCTATAGCAATCTCCTATAACAATTGCCCGTAGCAAACCTGTAGCATCACTTTCCTTCACCAATTTTGATCCCCACTACAAATTTGAATTATTATATATGAATAATTACCCCTAGGATCTAAATCCATGATTAGGGAGACCTAAGGACCACTATATACCAATCCTTCCTCCACTGCAAGCACAAAACACCATATAGATTTAGGAAGCAATTTTCACATTTTAAACTCTTCAATGCAAGTGAAGTAGACTTAGTTTTTGAATTTCCTAGTTATGTGTTGTAGATTAACTTTCTTCTTTCCAAGTAATTTAAAATTAGATTAATGATTTCCATTTTCAAGTAAAATAATTTTGTCTCAATGTCGTAAAATTTACTGCCCACGAAATATCCCAGGTTACAGTTAGAGTTCCTTTCAAGGTTGATCCCAATGGAAACCTTTCCAGAGTCCACTAGTCAAGGTCTCCCCCCAGATGGGAATCCTGGTCCTTTTCCTTCTTTTGGAAATGTTGGTGCTCCATATATGGCAACATTGTCCTTGCCTGGGTTAACCATCGGTTTTCCTGTTTGGTTGTTTTCAACCTCAGTGGTCTTGAGTGTCATGACTCCTATTCCACTATCTTCGTTTGAATCACAACACGATGATTCTAGGGTTGAGCCTTCACCTTCTTCCCCTATTTTTCATCCTCCTCTCCTACTTCGCCTAGTGAAAGTTCCAATTCCAGTAACCAAGAGGCTAAGAAGAAGAAGAGGAAGATGAATAAGAAGAAGTTAGATACGCGAGAGGCTACCCGTGCAACTATTGCTCCGAGTAAATCTCAGGTCGGAAAATATTCTGATCCTCCGCGGAAGGTTAAATTTCCTTGTAAATTGTGCAAGGGTGACCATCTTCTTCGTGATTGTCCTGCTATTCCTAGGATCTTAGAAGTATGGTCTCACGATCTAGCTCGACTCTCATCATCCTCTGAAGCTCATGTCAATGTTACACCCTCAACTGGTAGTGGTAAGAAGAAAGGGAAGATTAGATTCCCCTGTAGGTTATGTGAAGGTAACCATCTCCTTCACCTTTGTCTGCTCATGGATAAAGCTTCCGTCGTTTTGGAAAATCTTACAGCCTCTTCACCCCAACTTCCAGTTGGTTATTAGAGGCTCTCTTCTGACCCTCTCTCGGTTGACAAAGAGATTGACTTGGATTCATCTCTTGTCCATCCTGCTCTTCCTGAGCCTGACCATGTTATGTCTGTTTCTGACCAACCATTGGTTGAAGAGAGTGTCGACTTGGTTTCAGCACCAGTTGTTCACTCTATTCTAGCAGAGCATAATGATCATACTTCTCATGTTCTTCTCGTCTTGTCAGATTCTTTCGAGTCAAATAACGACCCTCCTATCCCGGCTAATCGAGAGAGTCATTCTTCGTTTTCTCTTTAGCATGGGGGCAATCATATGATACCCCCACAAAGTAGTCTGTCATTTCCTTCGTCTAGAGTCACTCGACTGTATTTGACCTTCCATCTTATGTGCCTTTCCAGGTTACAATACATGCCTATAATAAGGCAGTACCTGGCACTCTCTTGGATAAAGGTGTGTCTATTAGCCTCATGCCTTCCACTACTTGGCAAGCTTTGGGCTCCCCACAACTTGTGATGGTCACTCAGAATCTGTTGGCTTTCGACGGAGGAACTAGTCAACCTTTAGGGATCCTTCCAAAGTTCCCGGTTACTTTGGGAGGTAAAACCATCTGTATAGACGTGATGGTCATCCAAGGTGTGTTGGATTTCAGTCTTCTCCTTGGCCGCGACTATATTTATGTCACGGGGCTCTTGTTTCTTCACTTTTCCGTGTAGTTTGTTTTCCACATGACGGAAGAATTGTGACTATAAATCAATTGTCATTCTTTGGTCACCAGGTACCTCCGGTACAACCATCATCCCCTATCAGTTCTTGTTTGCTAGTAGTACCTCCCTCGCCACAGGTCAATTATTTGGCTACCTGTTCCGTCTCCACATTTGTTGATGATCATGTAGATGGTCTCGTACATCATGTACTGGGGGCATTGGAACATGATCTATCATTGGTACCCAATAACATGTATTCTTCCTGGAGCATGGTTCTTCCATCCAGTGAAGACCTCTTGGGAGTCATGTTCTCGTATGGCCCATGAACAGTTTTAGAGGAGAGTTATTTTCTTGTGTCAACCTTGTTAAAAAATGAAACAAGGAGTTTAGAGGAGAGTTCTTTTCTTGTGTCAACCTCATTAAAAAATGAACCAAGGAGTATTGAGGATAGTTCTTTTCTTGTGTTGACCTCGTTAAAAAAATGAAACATGGAGTCCTGAGGAGAGTTCTTTTCTTGTGTTAACCTCGTTAAAAAATGAAACAAGGAGTCTTGAGGAAAGTTTTTGATCTTGTGTCAACCTCGTTAAAAAATGAAACAAGGGTTATGAGGATAGTTCTTTTACTGTGTCAACCTCATTAAAAAATGAAACAACTCCCTTTTCCAATTCGAGTCTTTGATTAAGATCTCTTAAAATCTGAGTTGAGTCTTTCCAAGATCTCGAAAGCGAACCTTCATTCCATCCACCCTGTTGAATGCAATGAAGCTGGGGGGGGCATGTACCTCGATTTGCATAATTATGTTGGGGGCATGAGAACTTATAACAAGCATAGTTTTTTGTTTTAAGCTTGTGTAAACATGAAACCGAATCCAAACAAAGTTCTCCATGGTTCAAGCTTGTGTAAAAATGAACCCATACCCGATTTACATCTCGTGATTGTTGTTTTTATCCGCTAAATTCTGCTAGATGAGCCTTGGTTGTTTCATTCCATCGTCACAATCTCTTTGGCCGATCGTATGCTTTTGCTTGGTTGTTTTCCTTCCTTGAGGGACCACAGTGATGAGTCGTTTATATTAGCCAACCTCTTGACCATTACATGTTTTGAGCAGTTCCACCATTGCCGGAACCAGTTGCTACCTTTTCTACCACTCGTTCCTCCAGGACAAGTCACCTTTAAGCTCTTTTCTCACTCGTAAAAGATGAAAAAGATTCCCGAGTATTTTTTTTCTTTTTGACTCGTTAAAAAGAATAAAAATGGGGGGTCTGCTTTCAGCTCTTTTTCGACCCTTTAAAAGCAAAAAGCTAGTCGAGCCCTTGTCATTTTGAACTCGTTAATGGTTGCGAAATGTCATGTATCCAGTAAGTTTTTTACTTTTTCGGACCAGAATCACTATTTATGAAAAGTACTCCTTGATCGAAATGGTCAAGCGGTTCTCTTGAGTATCGTTTTCTACCTTTTCGAGCTTGAGAGACATAAACTTACGAAAAGGGCCCACCTGGAGTTTTCTTTTCCATGTATTTTTCAAACTCTCTAAACATGAAAAAGACTCCAAGTTTTACCTATGTCGGACTCGTTAAACCCTGATGGCATTGGACTCATCACCATGATGAGACCCGAGCTTCTCCTCCCTAGGGCTCGTTAAAATTTCACTAGGTTGGATTTTTCTGAAGGACAAACTTATATCGCAAGCATATGCTATCCCCTTCAAGCTTGTTTTTAAAAAATAATTGGGGTACTCACCAACAATGGTGGGGGAGAATTTGGAAATATTCTATTGATTGCCTACGGTAGCTAGTCGCTATTGAACATCGACACTTTTGCTTCTCGTCGGGTTTCAGATATCCTCACATCGTCATTAGCCTTACGAGGTTTGGGTTTGTCATTTTGCCTCATTCCATTTGGTCCTTGTTGTCTCCACCAGACTTCCGATCCCTGGGTACCAAAATGCTGTCGCATTCTGAAGTCATGTCGCCGATATGTTCAAGAGTTTAATCCCTCTATAGTTTGCACCCTTACCTCGTCCTCTGATTTTCTATTTATCCATTGTCATTTTTGTTCCTTGTCTCGTGTCGTTGATGTGGGAAATATTATGGCCCTCCTGCGACGGGTCGCCTCCTGTCGACATTAACTCATTATCCAGGAAGTTGATCTAGAGATTCCTTTCGGGTACCTTGGAGTTTGCATGCCTCAATGGCAAGTTCTTCACACTCGACGATAGGCTTGCATTATTGGTATTCGATCGGGTGATTCCACAAGTGTTCAACTCCAGATCATTCTTCACACTTTGTGGATTGTACTGATAGTACCTTGAGAACCATTGACATTACTGGTGGTCTCTCTCGCGCTTGTTATCGGTTTTCATCATTGGCCGGTAATCAAGTGATTTTCTAGTATGCTCAACTTCAACACATTCATTCGCATATTAGAACTTGTACTATGATCAGTTGGGATTCAAGACCCCAAACTAAGATTACATGAGTTCGGGTTGTGTGGATTGGTTCATGATTGCATACAAGACTCTTTGATTGGATGGCTGCGTCCATATTTGAGTCTTTCTGGATGGCTGTGACCATACCTCTATTTTTATATGGTATTATCAGCTGGACAACTGCATCCATACCATAGACCAATTCTATCTATCTTTTGGATGGTTGTGCCCATGCCTAGACTACATGTATTTCTTTCACTGTCAGAGATATCAGTTGTACTTGCCCTTGTAGGTTCTCAACGATGGTGTTCTATTTTGGTTATGGTTCGTAAAGCATTTCACCCCTCCCACTCTCTTAGCCTTCATGCTTTAGGGGGAATCTGTTACATAGTAGTTTTTCATTGGCCTCATATCGAATAAAGTCAGTCCCTGAGCGACATCTTCTTTGTGTCATACATCAAAACAAATATGTCTACATCTTCCCAAACATTTAAGAAGATTAGAAACTGCTCTTTAATCCTGAAGATTGACCCTTTCACCCATGTTTCAATATCGTCGCAAGTAAACCTCATTCTTCCTACGACGATTTCCTGTAATGAACTAGAACGTCGCGTTGTCGTCGCAGGGGTATATCTGTTCTTTGCGATGGTCAGATTTTATGGTTCATCGCAAGTCCTCAAGATCTTTCTTGTGACGATAACTTTGAATACATTATTGCCCCACAACATTGTATTTGAGTCCTAATGTTTGACTCGCGACGATCCAGATATGGCGAATTAGTTCAAACATAATGCTTTTAGGTGGTTCTGGAACTGGTTGGTGGGTCAAGGGAGTTCGCCTTTCCTCCTCTGCGATGGTGGTTCCGCCTTTGGAGAAACCTCCCTTGGGGATAAGCTCCATCTCCCTCATTTATGGAGGATCCTCCTCTTATAAAAGCACTCTTGATTGCTATGATCATCTAGTTTTGGTATTGAGCAAAGTATCTAGCTTTGGTGTGAGATTAATAGTTTGCACTGTGAATTGCTGATAGTATAGAAATTGGTTGTGGATTGCCTTAGCCTTGTACTATGTTTGAGTGAGAGAGAGAGTTATTAGCCACTTGGGAGACCTTTTTTTGTGAGTGAATGCTTGAAGAAACATACTGACTGGACCCTTTGAGGAAGCTTGCGACGTCAAGGCTTGGTTGTAAGCTTTGCTTTCATTTATTTTAATACAATCAATGGTGATTTCCTATGTCATGTGTAAAATATATTTGATAGCTTATGTTTCCTTGACTCTGTAAGTGAATAAATCATTTTTGTGCTCTATTATGTGTTCTGTTGTTCTCTTGTGTTGTTTCAGGTGAATAGCTCATCGAGGAGAAGGAAACGATAGTTGAAGCAGTACAACAAAAACTCCATCGAACACTAGTTTAAGGTACACTCTTTCAATAATGATTATTTGAGGAAATTAGCTGTTGTTTTGTCTTGCTGTGACTAGACCCACTCTAGGGATAGAGGGGTTGCCTCTATCCGTAGAGGAAACATTACCTACATCACAATCTCTTATTCTTGTTTTTCCTATTTCTGTATTTAGTATTGATGCTTCTTTTGTTGTAGGATTGGGTTAAATGATTGAAGTAAGTTATTTTGTAGGTTATTTACAGAGTCACAAACATGATTCATCATTACAAAAATTTTGAAAAGTCATCTTCATCATTGAGCTACTTGGATTGGTTTACTAGTTCACAAATCTAGAATTTCTGGAAGTCCTTTGTAGAAAAATAACAGTAATTTTTTTCTATTTTCTAGAATGTGTTAATGAGGTTTATTTGAGTTTATTCAAATTATATTATGTCATTAAAAAATTCAAGTTAATAACAAAATTTATCCCATTTTATTTTCACTTTATTAGTTTAGGCATTTGATAGGTTAACTATCTCACTAGTTCTTGAATTTCTAGTTTTTAGAGTAGTAATTTTTCTGCTATTTTTTAGCACGTGTTAACAGGGGTATTTTGGAGTGATTCCACTTGGAATGGAGACCTAAGAAATAATACATAATACTTTTTTTTCCATCCAATTTGAATTTTATTTACTTGGGAATCTAGAAATATTCTCGCTCTTGTTGCATTACATGCCTCCTATAGCAATCTCCTATAACAATTGCCCGTAGCAAACCTGTAGCATCACTTTCCTTCACCAATTTTGATCCCCACTACAAATTTGAATTATTATATATGAATAATTACCCCTAGGATCTAAATCCATGATTAGGGAGACCTAAGGACCACTATATACCAATCCTTCCTCCATTGCAAGCATAAAACACCATATAGATTTAGGAAGCAATTTTCACATTTTAAACTCTTCAATGCAAGTGAAGTAGTCTTAGTTTTTGAATTTCCTAGTTATGTGTTGTAGATTAACTTTCTTCTTTCCAAGTAATTTAAAATTAGATTAATGATTTCCATTTTCAAGTAAAATAATTGATTTGATTTGATTGCAATTAGAGTAGCATGGTTTATTTCTACAACTAGTTTAGGTTAGATTTTATGACATTCACTTCATTAGATCAACGAAAGAAGGACAAATTGCATGCTGCAAACATAGTTTCGATGAATCTTAAGTTTGTACGAACCCTGGGTTGATAATTTAACTTGGTAGCCTTAGGATTTGTAACATTCTTGTTGAAATACTGGGGCTCATCACACTGCAAGGACTAAGAGATGACCCAAAATTTCATTGAAAGTGCACAGTGCACAGTGAAGGCAAGGTTGTTCAAAGCATTGCACATTGGGAAATTTCAATAGATAAGAGTGACATGCTTGGGCACTATGATTGTGTAGTGTGTAGTTGATGAGGGAGAGGACATAAGGATTGCATAGTTGAACATGAGAAGGGTCTTGAAATGACTTGACTATCTAGTACAAGTGCACAATGTGTAACACTAAGAAAGGTTGGTCAATGATTGCAAATTGAACAAGTGTAGTCACCATAATGGAGAGAATGAGCTCTGGGATTACACAATGCACATTTGAAGGAGGATGTCTTCTATTACTGCTTAGTGAACAATTATAGGAGGTAGGAACCTCACTTATGTGGCTTGAGAATGCACAATACATAGTTGAAGAAGGATGAAGGGCCTGTCATGAATTGCGGAAGTTGAGAGGACAAATAAAACTCAAAAATTGACGAAGTGTGGGATTAATGAGACAAAAGAGTGAGAGTAAGAGCATATGAGAAGTCATAAACATGATGAAACACACTTATAAAATCCAACACATGAACTGAAGATGTTCAATACCCAAAATCAACATGTATATAGTGAAATGGTAGTAAATCAACACTTATTTCCAAGTGCGGCACTTAAGATGTACCTTTATGACAAAAGTGTGGGCTGCAACTGAAAGGCATGCTATGCCATAAGAATGTGTCTAGCACATATTCTAATGATAAATAGAATCAACTAGAGCAAGAAGGTGTGCTAGAGATTCATCTAGGAGGAGCTCTTAAGATGTGTGAAAACAAGTGGAAGTAACACAAGTAGGAGTGAAAATGACACTTGCAAACACAAAGAAAACAAAAGAAACACATGAAAGAATGAAAGTAGGCAAAAGTGACACTCGTAAAATATAGAGCAAAAAAAAATGATGATGAAAGAGAAAAATAAAGAAAAAGTGATACTTACAAAAGCAAAAGCGACAGTTGAGTAACTCACCCACATGATGGGGAATTTGCAACCATGGTGAGAGAATGCTCCTTATACTTAAATAATGCACAAAGATCAAAGGTGAAAGATGAACATAAGGATGAAATCTGGGCTAAAATATTTATATGGGGAGATTGGACACACAATTAGATTTAAGATTGGTAAGAGTACTTAGTGCATGTCAGGAAACTAGGAGCCCAAAAGTACACTCTCGCTGTCGACAAAGATTGTGCAATCACTATTTTCAAAGGATTCCCTCACACTGTCTATGTCCATAAGGACTGTGTAGTCTCTAACTCTAGCGACTGCATAAGCACTACCATGAAGAACCACATAGACACTATCCATAAGGATTGCATAATGCTGCTAGGGACCAGACAATCACTGTCATGAGGCACTAGGATGTCATTGTGATTAGGCATTATGCATTGCTTCACTTGCAAGGATATACATTGACTGCTAGGTTGGCTTAGAATAGGTTTTCTATACATGCATCACAAGATAAACATGTAAAATTAGGTCTCTTCGACACTTATAATTCTTGAAGGAAGACTTGAACACTTGAGCAACATGACTAAGCATGACATTAATGGCTTGAAATGAAGGATGGCATGACCATAAGGAGCCTCCAAAATTTGGATGTGGGAAAAATTTGGAGGGTGTTTGTCACAACAACAACACTTGGCGACACACTAGAAGAACTCAAACTTCTCTATTTAGGTCTAAAATTAAGTACGAGGTATAGCCTTCTGGAAGTATTATCTCATCTTATTGATCACCATATCTTCCTTACTAGATCGATTACAAACATAGTCTCTTATATTCCTATTTTCAGCTTAACACATTTCACAAGACTATTCAAACTTTAGTGGTTTCAATTAGGGAGTAGGCATATATAAGTTCCATAATTTTAAGATGTTCAGAGTTTTATTATCATCTCTAGTGTTGCTTTGCTAACAACAGGTCTGTTTAGTACTCTGATGAAGTCACTTCAAGGAATCAAAAGCATTTCTTCACTGCCAGTGAGCTTTTTCAGTACCCCAATGAAGTTTCTTGCTTCACCTCTCTACGTAGGAATCCTTTCTCTTATTTCACCCATCGTTTATTTTATTAATTTATGCACATTGGAATTTCATAGGCATTTAATTCGCCAAGGGCGGAAGAGGGACCTTGACTTATTTTATAGGAAAGAGAGGTTGTTCCTTACTTTACAAAGGCTCTTATATATACAACTCTAAAATTAGTATGATCACTTAAGTTTTCCCTCCTTTCCCTTTTCTATTTGGTTGATTTGACATGTTAGAACCAGACGATATAAAAGTCGACTCAAGGAGAGAAGATCCTATTATAAATATTAGAATTGTATATCCACTTGAGTTTTCATTTAGGATGTAACGTATTTTCCATATGTGCATCATTGACCCTAAAAGATATTTAGGGCCAAACAAAGAAGTACACCAAATATAAGCCAAGAGTTTCCAGTTGTCATGGTTTCTCTTTCAACTTTTACCACATTACCATATAGCCAAACATGATGGATTTCATACATGGTCTTATTAAAACAAAACATGCAAAGACATGAAAGGAAACCTAATGTGACATAAAACACATAGCATAAGAAAGCAAAACAACATGTAAAACTCTTAAAGGGCACATAGAGAACAAAACTCAAATAAAAAAGGGATTGCAGGAAAAGTGTTCTAATGTAAATGCAAAAATAAAAAGCATGAAACTAAGCAAAGAAAAAACCTAAACCTAAATCCTAATCTATCTAAAACTAGAAGGCCAGAACTATGTGAAATTAAACTTCCAATGTAACCATTCAAGTTGTTCCTGACCTACATGTAGAAAGATATAAATGATTAGAAACAATATGAAACAAAGTGCAGAAATACAGATAACAACTTGAATACCTTGCACAAGAAATTGAATGTCTTTCCTATTGGCAAAAATATGTGCCATAATAGCTAGCTTTCACCAATTTACAACTTTACCTCATTGATTAGAACAATAATAATACCAACCTTGAAGGCTCCTTGCGAATATGCATTTGTAGAATTGAGGCTTCTGTGATTCATCATAGTTGTAAGAAGAGCTTTGGCGTAAATCACATATAGAAAGACTTTTGTCGATGCGTTTCGAACCAACCAGTGTGGTTCATCGCCAGGACAAGTTGAAGAAATAGATCCAGCTTATCATGTTAAATAGTCTGAGCAGAGATTCCAACGGCTAATTAGCCATTTAACTGTTTAATTAGCCGTTGGAATCTCTGCTCAGACTATTTAACATGATAAGCTGGATCTATTGCTTCAACTTGTCCTGACGATGAACCACACTGGTTGGTTCGAAACGCGTCGAAAAAAGTCTTTCTATATGTGATTTACGCCAAAGCTCTTCTTACGAATATGAATTTGTCTGTATTTTCAATCCTAGCAAACATCAAGAAAGATAAAAACTTATTATTAACAACAACGATTGCTAAATAAGATTCCTCTAGCTAGTTATATATTCAATCATGGTATCTGAAACAACCAATTTTAAAACCCTAAAATTATTGGAAAGATGAAATTTCAATCAACGCACTTGAATTACAAAGATAATTGTTCAAAGGAGATTTAATCTGATATTGTTCATAAACATTATTAAGATCGTAAGAACCTGACATAACCATCAGAAAAAGATTAAGTGTCTCCACTATCTGACAAGTATATGAATAGTGAAATGATGAATCATGAATATCCATTAATGTAAAACAAATATCATCAGATGTACTACTGGGAAATTGCTTAATTGAGCGACAATTATTAAAACTAGTATTATGATCAGATTGATGAATTGGCATATAATATTCTCGATTCTCCATTGGTTCCCTTTGTATCTGATTACATACTGAATAAATAAGATGAGAGATTTGGGGATTAAAAACAATTATTGACATCGTAAATCCGAGAAGCCAATTAGGAGACCAGAATGTCAAAAGATTAGAAACATATGTCAAATCAAATCCAGTATTCACATCAGCATGAGGGTTTTTATTTTCTAAATGATTCAAGTATTGAATGTTATTCAAAAGGATTGATTGCAATAGAGAAAAAATGATTAGCTCCAAAACAAAAACAAGAAAGATAAGAAGTTCATTTCTCGAATTTGACAGGAAGGAATATTTTAGCCGATGATAATCTTTGTCATGATAATGAGAATGATATGATTCAAAGCTATGTACATATGAAAAATATATGGATTCCAACCTTGGGTAAGATACAAGGGATTTGCATGAAGAAGAATTAGCCAAATAGGAATATTTTATCCAATCAGATACTCCATCTTGAGGATTAAGATAATAACTTGAAAACACTAAAAGTCCTTCAAGAGTGAGCTTGCATCAAGTGAAACAATGATGAGAAAATAATTGCACGAGAATATCAGGATCTAACCTAGTTCAGGGACCTCATCAGGATCACGATGACCTGACATAACCATTGGTGGAAACTAAAGTGCCTTGACTTGTTGATGAGTCCCAAAACCTTCAAATGTTAAATGATAAAAATTTGAGGGCATAATCAGATCAACATTTGTATGAAGATTTTTTTCACCAATTATATCAACAAGATCATTATGAATCAGATGACTACTGCTGGAATCAACAATTTCGTCAGATGTGCCAACATAACCAAATAGATTACCTAAATTGTAAGAGAGATGTTCAATTATTATCGCATCATATTCTTCATCATGGGTGGCCTTAACACCTTATATGGAATTAATATTTTATTCATCTGAATGAAAATTGGAAGAACATGATATATCTGTTGATTCATTATACACATTTCGACACAAGGGCTAGTGATATGAGGAAGACATTCTTGTGAGAAATTCTTCTATGATTGAATTAGATTCTAGATCAAAGCTTTGAAAATCCAAGTAATCTTGTAAAGACAAGATATCATCCAATGTATTTTGGATTCATCACCATGCATATCAGTGGAGTCATTGTCTTCAGGGTGATGGTTTCCCAAGAGTTCATTTTGGTTGAGGAATTCGATCCCACTTCACTGATTACTAAGATGTTGAGATTCTTGATCAGAAAAGAATGTAGAAACATCATTTTGACATAGAGGAATTTGAAAAAGAGAAGAGAGATTAAAAATTTCTTCATCCTTTTCCTCCTATACCTATGAAATGTGACCACCTTATACTTGATTACCATGTTAACCAATAAATTGAGAACGAAAAGTATTCGAGGAAATTACTGGTGGAGCAGATTGATTAAGAAAATCAAGGTACAGAGGGTCATGATATTTAAATTATAGAGGATGAAAGGTATCCCTAAAAGAATCGATACTTTCAATAAAATCAAATTCAATATTTGAATTATGCATATCAATGTCATATGGAGGAAACAAGGGATCAATATTTACCTCAGACTCCATGGATTTATTAGGAAATTAAAACTTTTCCTGGATAATATTTTATCCATGGGGAGGAAATGAAAATGGCATAAGTCGATAAACAATGCAATTCACAAGTTTTTCGACTTCAACACTAGTACATGAAACTACTTTATTTGGTGACAGAAAACAAGGGGTAGAAGGAACAAAAGGGTGAATAGGTTCCTCCTTTAAAATTTTAAGTGCCCCATGACTGAGAAAATATGGGAGACTTGAAAAGATTTATATTTAGACGATTCTAAAGAAATGAGAACTAAATACTGAAACTTTTCATTTGTAAAATCTTAATCCACATCTTCCTTGGAAAATTCATAGCAAAGGTGGAGAAATCGATCTAGAAAATCCTCTAATGATTCATTAGGTTTCATTATATGCTGATTAATCATGTTATATACATTTTGATAATCATACATATTAAAGGCTTGATAAAGCTCCTTCAAGAGTTGTTCAAATGCATGAATAGAAGTAGATGGTAAGGTATGCCACCATTGCTTAACTCGACCTTCAAGTGTGAGTGTGAGTAATCTACAAGCAACATCTTCATAGTTCACTTCATGAAAATAAAAAAAAAAAAAAAAAATGAAGTGTGCATTTAGATATGGTTGTTCCATCCTCACCATCAAAACTTAAATGAGGCAAGTTATAAATAAGTTTTGCGAGGATTTTAAGATTTTCTCTATTAGAAAAGAATCCTAGGATTATGATTTGGGAATCCATTTAATAAGAGAGATTCATACTTCATGGGATCAACTTGTCATCTATCACTCCTTCTAGAACCACTTGTTGACAATGCTAGAAATGCACCAAAAAAGGGGGTCTCCCCGATATGAAGTTCTAGCTAGACCTCACACTATTTGGAGTAGGACCCCCATCTAGATAATAGGCCTGACCACCATTATTCGTAGAGAGTTTCCTTGGATTCAATTATTAACATAATATATTATACAAACAACCTTTGAAACATGCAAGTTGACACTGTGAAACATACAATACAACGTATATAAGGTATTTTCACAGAAGGGAAAAGAATGAGTGAGCCTCTAGAAGAAAAGTAATAGTATTATCCTAAAATATACACACAAGTGTAAGGAAAAAATTTCTAGTTAACCTACAAAATAGTTCACAAGATAACAATGATCATGAAATAAAATACAATGCACATTAAACAAGATGCATATCGAAGCCAACAAAATATTTCATTTTCATTAGTATATATAAACATAAACATACACCGAAAACAATGAAAGAATAGTCTTACAATCATTCATGACATATGCATGAAAATGTGTCAGGTCCAAGAGCTTCATATATTAAGTGAAAGTTCCAAGATACACAAAATGATCTTCTCTCCTATGCCGGACTAGAGAATCCAAGGTGAAAAGTACTTTTCTTGAGCTATGAGGGTGTATTTATAACAAATGAGGTGTCCCTTCACCTCCTTTGTGACTCTTCACCTTCCCTCATGACTCTTGAGCTCCCATGTGACTTTTCAAATTCCTATGTGACCTTTGAGCTTCTACATGATTTAGAACTTTCTAGTGACTCTTCATGTTCCATGTGTGACCCTTGGGCTTCCACACATATTACATATTCTCTGATCCAAGTGGATATTGGTGGCCACTAGCCAATTCAACTTAGACCCCTACCATTGTTTCTTTTAGCTTTTAAGTTTCCTTAATTGTTGCACAATTTACTATTTTTACAGTTTTTCAGGTCCTAAACTTTTAGAGCCGTTTTGAGGCCCTAAATGACATTTTTTTGGGAAAATTGGGAGTAACATGGGTCCATGGACCCATGTTTCTCTTCCCAAAGTTGTAGTTTTTGGATAGATATTTTTAACGAGATATTGTGCATGTCAAACAGAGATCGTATGCCAAAGTTACGACTCTGGGAAGTTGATGTACGAATTTACCCAAACGGAGCCCACAGTTTGGAGTTTCATCTTCTAGGGTTAGGTTTTTAGATGTTTAGGGTTTTCCACTCTTTCTAAACAATAAATAGGCCTTCGAGCCTCATTGCAACTCAGTTAAGAGGCATGTATGCACCACATCTCTTCTTAGAGATAAGCTACCATCGCCCTAGCTAGTTTATTTCCATTTCTCTTTGTAAGCAAATTTTAGTATTTTATAGTAATGAAATGAAGTATTATTTCTGCTGCATCTCTATATGTATGGTTATATCTGTAATTTGTTGCGTTCTTGTTTAAACCCGGATCAGTGGTATCAGAGTGATCTTCTCTTTCTATGTGTTTCTTTGCATGTCCCCAACGAGGTCAGGATATAAGGAGTTAGGGCTTGAACTGGTTGAACCTTTGCAAGACCAGCCTCGCAAATCCTGATGGCCTCCCATGGTAGATGAAAAGAAAGACGAGGGGGCAAGAGATCCTATCAAAATCTTACTTGAAGAGGCCATCGAGCGATAGAGGAACGGGATGATGGACAACTTTGCCCAGATCCTTCAACAGCTACCCAGGGGTGACACATCTACTTCCAATAGCTACTCTCGAGGTGCCACACCCTTTAAGGTACAAGTTAACTTTGACATTCCCATATTTGAGGGTCAGACAGATGTAGACGCTGTAGATAAATGGTTAAATCTACTAGAAGGTTATTTTCTTGTTCATGATTTTCCGGCAGGGAAAATATTACTTTCGTTCTTCTCAAAGCGCCCCCCACATCAAGGACTTGTGGGAAACCTACTACGAGCAGAAGGATGAAAGTACGAACTCATTGTTTTTAGCCACACCCACTTGGAATTCATTCTGGGCTAACATCAAGGAGTAGTACTACCTTGTTGGAAGCTATGAAGATCAATACATAAAGTGGACCACGCTGCGGTAGGGAAGGGACCAAGATGTGCTAGAGTTTACCAATATTTTCCATACCCTTCGCATAAAGTAGGGTATCAAGGATTTAGAGCAGCATTTGGTACTCAAATACTGTAGCTGCCTTCACAGGTACATCCAGGAAGAAATAGAATTCCTGAACATCTCCTTGCTTGGCATGACATACCGATATGCTGTCATGATCGAGCAAAAGTTTAAATAGAAGAAGCGAGACTTTGGATCTGCGAATCTGAAGCAAGGGAAAGGGGCCCCCAAACCGTAGAACAAAGGAAAAAGCCAAGGTGGGGTGGCCCAAGATAGCCTGCCAAAGATGCAAGCAAAGAACAATGCCACGAAGCCAAGAAAGGATACAGGAAAGTGGTGTGAGTTCCATAAGAGCTCCACTCACAACAGAAGTGAGTGTTGGGCCAAGCAGTCATTGGTGGCTGAGCTAAAATCTTCAGAATCATATGCATGTTCTGAATCTGAGTCAGAACCCGACAAGGGGAATGACAAAGGGAAGCAGATTATCGATGCGGAGCCCAACGCCACCATTGCCACCACGAAGATCCAGAAGGAGGAACCCGAAGATCCAGAGGAGGAGGAACGCCTCTTCCACTCCTAGATGTGGGTAAAGGGCTCCCCGCTATAGTTCATTGTCGATAGTGGGAGCCAAAAGAACCTCATTTCGGTAGAGGTCATGAAGCGGATAGGCTTACCGACC
The DNA here is from genome assembly GCA_000404065.3 of Pinus taeda. Classification (NCBI taxonomy): domain Eukaryota; kingdom Viridiplantae; phylum Streptophyta; class Pinopsida; order Pinales; family Pinaceae; genus Pinus; species Pinus taeda. The sequence goes on from APFE030506276.1 coordinate 69,546, forward strand.
ACAACACAGCCACAACTATACACCATCGGGTGGCATCACCAAGGACAAGATCTTCACGTGAGCCAATAGTGTCGCCTTCCATACAATATCAAGTCCTTCACGGATGAGGCATTGTATGACGTTGCTCCCCTTGATGTTTGTGATGTATTATTAGGACAACCATACTTGTGGAAGTGACATGCTGTGTATGAATCAAGGCCTCGTGTTGTTATTGTTACTTTGGGAAATAAGTTGTATAGGATACTAGAGGTAGCTTTTCCTACCACCATCTCTTTGGTTACTGCAAAACAATGTAGTAAGCTCATTTCCAAAATTGGTAATTTTTTTTTCCTGATGATGTGCCTTCAAGGAAAGAAGAGGACAGTGGCCACGACCACCAGACAGGGTCCCTTTGCATGACAACTACAGATGGACAAAGTTGTGGAGGAGTACGAGGACATCTTCACCTCCCTCGCAGGGGTTCCTCTGCATTATCAGGTCAAGCACTCCATAAATCTGACCCCAGGTGCGCCACTGCCCAATGGACTAATCTATCGGCACTCCATTCTGGAGAACAATGAAATCAAGAGGCAGATTCAGGAGTTGCTGTAGAAAGGTTACATCTGCTCAAGTTCATCGCCCTATGGGGGCCCAATCGTGTTGGTACAGAAGAAGGATGGGACTTAGAGACTCTGTATTGACTATCAGGCACTAAACAAGATCACTATCCGTAATAGGTACCCAATCCCACAGATTGATGACCTCCTAGACCAATTAAAAGGGGAAAAATATTTCAGCAAGATCAATTTGAAGTCAAGGTATCACCAGGTACCAATCAAACCCTGCGATGTGTGGAAGACTGCCTTCAAAACCAAGGAGGGCCTTTTCGAATGGTTGGTTATTCCTTTTAGATTGATGAATGCTCCTGCAACCTTCATAAGGCTAATGGATGACATCTTGCAGCCATTCACCAACTCATTTGTAGTGGTATACTTGGATGACATCCTGATCTTCAACCAGAGTTGGGAAGAGCACCTCCACCACATCTGATAGGTTCTCCAAACACTGCGACAACACAAGTTATGTGCCAATTTGGAGAAATGCACTTTTGGCATGACCCAGGTTCAATATCTGGGATACATTATTGATGAATGGGGGTTGCATGTGGATCTAGCCAAGATCTAGGTCATTTGGGATTAACCATATCCAACCACTCTGACAGAGCTCTGTAGCTTTCTGGGTCTTGCCAACTTCTACTGTAGGTTCGTGTTGGGATTTTCTCATATCACTTTTCCCTTGAGTCAAGTCACCAAGGGAGGAGCGAAAGAAAAATTCTTTTGGTCTGAATCTCAACAGAAGGCATTCACAGAGTTTAAAGATTGCCTCTACTCGACACCAATGCTCGCATTACTAGACTTGCAACAACCATTTGAGGTTGAGACAGATGCCTCTGACTATACTATTGGGGAAGTCCTTACTCAACACAAGCATTCAACGGCATATCAAAGTGGGACACTTTCAAACACAGTCCGGAAGTATCCCACTTATGTCAAAGAGATGTATTCCATTGTGTAGGCCTGCTGACAATGGAAGCATTACATTTTGGGGAAGGAAATGGTCATCCACACAGACCACCAACCCTTGCAGTTTATACAGATCCAAGGGAAAAGTAGAATGATCACCATCAGAAGTAGTCCACATACTTGCAACAATTCCATTTGAATATCAAGTATAAGAAGGACAACACCAATAATGTTGCAGATTTCCTTAGTCGACCACCGATCATGGCATTAACCACCGTGCTCTACTCTTGTGGGCACAAGACTTCTGATTGGCCACTTCTCTACAAAAGCGACCAAGAATACGGCCACACATACTAGATACTCTTGGAGGGTCAGCATGTTCCAGATTTTCACCTCCAGGATGCCCTGTTATGCCACTTGGGTTACCTTTGTGTTCCTTCAAGTGAGCATGCCAATATGATTTTGGAAGCACACTACAGTCGGGCTACTGGACATTTCGGGGTCAAGAAAATGGTGGCAGTACTACAAAAGTATTTCTATTGGTCAAATCTTCAATAGGATGTTGGGAAGTACATCAGATCATGCACTACCTGAGCCATTGCCAAACCAACCATTAAGAAGCAAGGCCTCTATACTCCACCGCCTACCCCTTATCGACCTTGGGAATCCATCTCCATGGATTACATGTCAGGCCTTCCTTCTACTAAGCATGGAAATGAATGTGTTTTTGTGGTCGTCAACAGGTTCTCGAAGATGGTCATTATGGTGGCCTGCAAGAAGAATATCACAATAGAAGCCACTGCTAGACTCTCCTTTAAACGAATACGGGTACAATTTGGGATCCCACAGTCTATCATCTCAGATTGGGACAACAGGTTCCTCAGTACATTTTGGTCCAGTCTCTGGTTGATG
>APFE030506287.1:0-24895 GCA_000404065.3 Pinus taeda
ATTTAAATTAAAGAATATCAGAATAAAGCTTTATCTTGTGTCGGTGGTCACCCTATCTCCCCTTACAACACAGCATTGACCCTACTCTCAAAGAAACAAAACCATAGATGGTAAAAAGAAAAGAAAGCAAAGCAGAGACTCTTTCTAAAAACACATTCTATGCTCCTCCTCCCGTGATGATAAAGAGAAGGTAATAATTGCTCTCTCTTTAATAAATCAATTTTTTCAGAGGAAAAAGCTGTATATATATTATTATAGAAGAAAACTGTACATTTTGCAGAGATAGACTATATTTCCGGTCAAGAGGGTGCTTGATGGAACCCAAATCATCTGATAGTATTTTTCAGGATATACATTTTTCTATTGATTGTTCAAGTTTGCATAGTGATATCTAGACAAAAAACCAAAATACCTGGCCATAAGACAGAAATATTATGAACGAGATCTAGTAACATACCAAAATAGAGATGACACTATATACCCGGCATGGAGAAAGGTTGAATAAAGTATGTGATGGATTCTACAGTGATGCTCAGATGTCACATACTGCATAGAGATTGCAAACCTTTTTTGATAGTTTGTCCACCTCCTCATTTTGAAAATGCTTTATATGTGAGATAGGGAAGAGAGAAGGCTTCCATAGTGTTGAAATCCTGCTCAGCCATCCAGAAAGACTATCATTTTTTATAGATTGTTTTCCAATAACATGCTCTATGATGATTTTGGAATCACCAAAGATTTGGATTGGGCCAATATCCAAAAATGAGCAGAAAATGAGAAGACCGTGAAGAGCGATGACCTCAACTCTGTTATTAGTCCCCAGTCCACCATTCTAATAGATAGAATAATGCTGGTCCTTTGTAATGTAGATGTAAACATTGCATGCACATTTTCCATCTTTTTCCGCACCGTCGAAATGAGCTCGAGGGAGGATAAGCTGTTGAGGGGATGTAGTACTATGTTGAGACTTCAATTGTAGGGGAATATATGGAAGGATTGATAAGTAATAGGGGATAATTTTGTCAAATATGTGCCCGAAATCCTCCTTGCTATTTTGAAATATCCTTTTGTTTCTCAGCTTCCATATGAACCAGAAGATAATAAGTGGAATAGGACGCCAGGTGATTTTCTGGGAACCCCACCATTCGAAAGCATCAATAATAGAGGAATGAGATATCACAGAAAATCTGAAATGAGAAGCCAATTGATTCCATAGGATTTGAGTGAGGTGGCAGTTAAAAAAGTTATGCATGTTGTCTTCTGTTTCTGATAGACAGATTGAACATATAGCTGGCCCGTGCCAGTTCCTTTTCTGTAGATTAGGCCATGTAAGATTTTTATTATGAAATACTAGCCACGAAAACAGAATAATTTTTAGTGGACAACTTGTTTTCCATAATGTATTGGGAAATAATTTCCGGGAGGTGTCCATTAGATCTTCAATCAAGGAGAGATATATATCTTTGACTAAAACATTGGTCCTGCCTTTTGTAACCTGCCAGACAATGCTGCCACTTTCCTCTGTTTTATAAAACCCCACGTGCTTCATATCCCATATAGTCTTGTTCCATTGTACAACCAAAGATTCATCGAGGCCCAACTCTATGGCCGATTTCCATCTAAGAATTTCTCCCTACCATCCTTGAATGACTTGTGCCCAATAGAACAGACCTTTTTTATGAAGGGACATGAGAAGTTGTTGAGGGATAGGGGACTCGACCTGTACACCCAAGATAGAATCAATGCCAATTAAAATGTTGTTTCCTGTTTGAAATTTCCATACCAGATTCCTGAGGAAGAAATGGAAAACCTTTTTGAAGCTCCTCCAAATAGCCGACCCTTGAGAAGGATCCAGAGATTTGTTCTTGTACCAATAAATGACATCTTTATTCCCAAAATATTTCATCTTCATAGCATTACTCCATAGACTGTCTCCAAAAACCGCTCTCCATAGAGATTTACATAAAAGGGCCAAACCAAAACTGTGAAGATTCATAATGCCCCAGCCCCCCATTTTCCTTGGGAGGGAGATGTTTATCAATTTTGTAAGATGGTATTTCCTCTTTTCCTTGCATCCCCCCCAGATAAAGATGGCCATCAAATTGTTTAATTTTTTTATAATAACTGAAGGGATATAATATAGATGTGCCCAATAAACAGAGATTTGTGCAAGTACAGATTGAGAGAGGATTGTCCTACCAACTTAAGATAAACATTTAAATTCCCATCCTGATATCCTTTTATAAAATCTATTGAGGATCCATGACCAGTCGGATATGGAATAACCCGTGGGTTTTAATTGGAAACCCAAATATTTCATACCTTCTTTGATAGATATAGCCTGAATTCTATAAAGATGAGAAATATAGTCCATATCATCCATATTGACCTTTCCATAATGAAAAGATGATTTTCCTTCGTTAATACATAAACCTATTGCTCTTTGAAAGGATATTAATATCTCATGCATAATAAGCCAAGATTGTCTACAGAGCATAGCAAACAATAGGATATCGTCCACAAAAAGGTTATGTGAGAAAGAGCATCCCCTGGATATGGAAAGAGGACAAATGTTCCCCATAACCACAACTTTTAGATGAAGACTGAGAGTATCCATAACTAGTATGAATAAAAGGGGAGACAGGGAGCATCCCTGATGGAGACCTCCTGCAGCCGAGAAGAAAGAAGTGGGGCATCCATTTATGAGAATGGAAAAGTTGACTCCTTCCACACATGCCATAATCCAATTAGTACACTGATCATTTAGCCCGATCTTAATGAGAAGACACCTCAGATAGCTCCAATCTAGGCAGTCGTAGGATTTTTTGAGATCTATTTTAAGAATGGAAGCTCCTATATTTTTTGTTTGCATTGAGTGCAAAACTTTCTAAGCTATAGCCACTGCTTCTAATATATTCTTGCCATTTAGAAAACCATGTTGTTCCTTTGAGAGATAAAGAGAGAGATTTCCATGGATTCTTTCTGCAATAACTTTTGAGATAATTTTATAGATAGTATTGCATAATGAGACAGGTCTGTAATCGGAAAAAGATAAAGAGTCTCTTTTTTTTGGGATCAATGCAATATAGGTAGAAGTAATGATATGATTAATTTTGCCTCTTATTCTGGATTCTTCCACCATCCCTAATATATCATTTTTCATCATATCAAAGAAATGGATGAAAATGTCTATGGTCCAACTGTCAGGGCCAGGGCATTTATCTTTTTTAAAAGATTTCATAACAGCTAGTAATTCTTCCTTCGTTATAGTAGCAAAACGTCTATCATTTGCCTCTTCACCGAACATACATGGGAAAGGTTCGATGCCCCACAATATATCATTTATCTCTTTGTTGTTGGCCTGATTATATGCCTTTTGAAAGTGATTAATAGCTTCTTTGGAGATCTCTTCTTGAGTGTACATAGTTCTGCCATCTTCACTCTTGATTTTCCATATAGAATTGGAAGCCCGTCTTTTGTTTGCAAAATGATGAAAGAATTTTGTGTTTTTATCTCCCTCCTTTAACCAAGTGGCTCGACTCTTAAGCCGCCAAGTCATTTCTTCAATGGAAAGTAACTTCTGTTTCTTTTTTTCTAGTTCCCATAGCCGAGATCGAACGCTCCATGGAAGGGAGTGTGATGACATACCTTTGGCAATGATTTCTAATTCATTTTTAATCTCTTGAAGTTCTAAACGGTTGGATTGTTTTTTCAAGGTCTGCCACCCTTTTACTTTTGATCGCAGACACCTCATTTTGCCAATCAAATTTTCCGAAGGGGAGCTTCCAAAACTCAAATCACTAGAATGCCATGATTCATGGATAATGTTGTTGAAGGATTCATCTTCAAGCCAAATCCCGTTGAACTTAAAAGGATAGTTTTTCTGCGAATTCTGTTCCAACCATTGCAGTGAGATCAGACAATGATCCGAAATAAAAACAAGAAGGGTATGAGAGCTCGAGAAACCAAAATTTTCATGCATAATGAACCTGTCCAATCTTTTAGCAATAAAGGCATCTCCCGACCTTCCATTGTCCCACGTAGGTGATAAGGATTTTGGGCAAACATCTACAAAGTTGTATTGCAACAGTGCTTCTCTGATTTTTTCCCCAACCGGGTCAACTTTTTCCCCTTCCCCCAAACTTCATCTTGTCCCAAAGTGCAGTTAAGATCACCAGCTATGAGAAGCGTCTCGATGTCCATAATACCGGAGGAAAGGAAAATGTTCCAATAAGAAACTCTGTCTTTATAGGGTGCGTAAACATTTAGAATATGAAAACGATCCGCACAACCTCTATGCTTTGCAATTATCAAGATTTTCCCTAGGCAACGAAATGTGATTGCTGAAATCCATCTCAGGTCCCAGAGAACCGCTAATCCTCCAGAGAGACCAGCCGCCTCCATTGCTGCAATATACCAGGACGGAAGCATACGCCTAAAAAAAGAGAGTGTGTCCTCTCAGTCGTGCATGGTTTCCTGTATTAAGATCATCCTATAAGAAGAAGAAAGAAATAAATCCTTTAGAGCTAAAAACTTCGGGTCAGCTCCCAGACCCCTTATGTTGATAGAGAGAATGTTCATCATTTGACACTCTTTCCGGGCAAGTCTGCTCTAAGAGGCCTGCTTTCAGGAAGATTGACAATGGGGATGTAGACAAGGGAAGATTCCTGGTAATCAAGTTTAGAAATGCCCCTTCTCCCCCTGAAGTGCCTACTGCCCCTGTTTTGTTTTCAATGAACAGTGATATTCTTCACCGAATTAGGACTGATAACAGGAGAAGAATACTTTTTAGGTTTATGAATGGTTAGGGGTAGCAGGCAAAGAGATTCCCTCTGTAGTAGCATGTCGAGGTTGCTGCCTATAGAGTTAGTGGGGGATGGTAAAGGAGATGCAGGGGGAGAAGTCGAGGTCATGGGGGCTTTCCCCTTAGAGGATTTAAGGGAGCGGTTTGAAGTAAAATGAATAGATGAGGAGGGGGAGAACTTCTTAGGGTCGTGACCAGATAAAACAGGTGATGAAGAGGAAGAGGGGACAATATGAATGTCAGTACTCAGCTGGGAAAGGAGACATGCTTTAGGAATAGGTGTAGGCGATATGATAGGAATACTCGGGGACGGTTCAGGGGGAGGAGGTTGAGAGGAAATGACATTAGCGCCCACCTTGAGTAAATCGTCCATTGAATTCGATCTCAGAAAAGATATGGAGGAATATGTTTGATGCCTGGGGGAGAAAAAAGGCCGATGAGGCATCTCCCCCGATAAGTCCCGGGAAATGGATAAAAAGTGTGAGTGGGTCAGGGAGAAAATATCTGCAATCTAAGATGCTCTTATATAGTTGTTCTTTTCATCATCCTCAAAACCGTGTGGTGAAGCCATGTTCTGAGATTTCTGATTCACCCTGTGTTCCTTATACCGCACCTTTCCATTCAGATGCCGACGACATTTGTCTTTGAGATGTCCCGTTTTGTGACAGAGGAAGCACCTGAATGGGACCCCCCAGTAATCAAGCCTTTGATAAGCAAATAATTCCCCCCAGTACAAGTCAATGTGGTCAGGAAAGCCACCCCTATAATCTTTCTCCACCAGGATCCAGGCAACCCTTTTATCTTTAGCACCCAGGCATCTGGGGTCTACGTAGACAAATTTTCCAATTGCATTTCCAATGAAGGAAAGAGATTCCTTCGTCCACAGTTCGATAGGAAGTGCAGGTAATTTGACCCATATAAAATTGTTCTGAGGGGTGTTCCTAAGAGGGTTGAACCCTAAGTACCATTTATGGAGAGTCAGAAAACTCCGCCCGTGCACCCATGGGAGGCCCCAAATGGTATTGAGGTCCTTTACTTTCAGGAAATGAAAGTTGTACCAGTCTTTCATTAGACGAACAATGGTAGGAGTGTATCCAATGAGAGGTCGCCATCTAGCTCCAAGCCATTTTCTAATCTGGACATCATCCATGTCAGGGAAGTGTCATTTCCCAATTAATGCACGAGATTGCAAACTTGCAATACGGTCCACCAGCATAACACCGTCCAAACATATAACAGATGGGGAAGGGGTGATCTTTGCAGGCCGATGATTGTTTTTGCTACGGGGAACAGAGGGGGGAACAACGCCTGGACCAGGAACATGTAGTGAAGATTGCAAGTGATCCACCATCTTGGAGTGCTAGCAGGATGATTTAATAGTGCCAAAATGCAATGCTTCTGCCTCCATGGTAGCTTTTACTAAATCCGATGTGTCGGATTCCACATGGAGTATCTCCATCTCAGCAAACAGTAATAGCCCGACTTCCCAAAGGGCGACAAGATAGAGGAATTAAAAGAGGCACGGGCCAAAAGGACAGATATATCTAATTTCAGATAATATAGCCACCTCGGGATATAGTCATCAATTAGAGTAATGAAAAAGGTCGACTCAGATCCCTGTGAGAGCAGGACAAATACTGAGGAGAAAAAAAACCAGGACAAGATATCTCCAGGTATTAATAGAAAGAGGTAAGGTTTGAGAAAAAGGACCATAAATAGTCAAAGAAGAGATGAGGGTTGACAGTTCTAAAAGTACGAAAAGCAGAGGATATTGGAAGGAAAAGGAAATGACTGCCTACGGAGCCCAAGATAATTGAATGCCCATTGAATGAAGCTTCCTGACCAGTCTGAGAGGAGGGAAATTAGGACACTGAAAGGGATTTAAACAATCTATGGAACAACCTCAATGGAATTGCCGGAAAAGAGTCGGAATTACTAGATCGACAATGGAAAAACTAGAGGAAACATTGAAAGGAGATGCATACAATTCATGAGGATGCACCTGGGCATACAATACAGCAACAACAAATTTCGTATATGCACCACCAAGGGCCTATCTTAAAATGAAAATCTACACATGGTCTGGTAATAACAAAATATTTCCTGAAATTTTTCATGGAAATCCAAAACCATTCGAAAGAGATAGACCAGAACATGGGAGGCAAATAAGATTTATGAAACAAACAACAGATAGCCCGTTCACAAATTTAAACAAGATTCATCAGGGTAAAAATAACTAAGAATAGCCTATACCTCGCACATTAAGCCAACAGAAAATCCAGGAAAGGAATTAAAGGAACGTTTTATAAGCACTGCACTATCATTCTTGATAGCAATATATCTCTGGATTATGTATTTCAAGGTATCTAACATTACCATATATAAAAACGAGATATTTGAAAACTGACCTTTTATGAATAGGAGCCGAGGGAAGAGCGTCGCAAGAACTTCAGTAAACCTGAACCAGAAGGCTTGAACCAGGTGCATAAATCGTCAAAAAAACTCAGGACAATGAAAACATGACTCTCTGAGCGTGGGGGATACAGAGTGAGATAAAACAAGCCGATGAGCAGAGCCAACCCCGCGCCAAAGTGCGTAGGGTAGGAAAGGCCGAGCCAAACCTTCCGAAACTGTTGGAGATGAGGATTTATAGAATATTAAAGCTTCTGATAAGGTGTTCAAACAAATGAAAACTATGCAAGCAAGCTATAATAGGTGTAAAAGAGCATGAGTGAGTCACGAGGCAGCCATGCATATGGCGCCACGTTCAGACAGGAAATTCGACTGTCGGTAAGTGTAACGGGGGGAACGTGGTGAGAAATAGTTAAAACTAACATGCATAGGTTCTATAGATGTTGTAGCCTATCAATACGCACATGTATGATGACAATAGGTCGGCTATCGACATGGCGCAGTGAGAATACAGAGCTGGTTGGTTGCTTTCGTAGCATTCCTCCACTCAGCTCCGCCGTCTCCTTCAAGTATCCTCAATGTCATACTCTCTTTAATCAATCAATTTATCATTCTCCCAATGCCATGAACGTAAAAGTTACACATTTATTTATTAAATATTCTCTCACACTTCGCGCTTTTTTTTCAATGATTCTTCCGGAAGGGACGGACGTTTCACCAACCTTTAAAAGCGAATAACTGTCTTTAGATATTTTTATGTTTCCCTGGAATTTGATGTCCCACAGGATGTGTTAGTGTTAACTACATTTGGGTTGAAATTAAAAGTTATAATAGAAGATATTTATTATTAGTAATGGTTCAAAGGGGTAAAGGTAAATTGAATATAAAGCAAAAATAAACTCATATTGTAACTCATATTCTAGTGGCAGTGCAAAAATATTGTCCAGACTCTTAGGGATATACACATTGCCATCGCCCATGTGTAAGAAATGGGCGAGGAGGTACAAGAGAGCCGCACTTCACTTGTCAAAGATGATGATGTTGCAAGCAAAGCTAGACAAAGCAAGGATCTGGATGTTGATCCAAAACTATGAGCAACTCGCTCCGTTCGTCAATAGCATACAAGCTTCATAAGCACGGTTGTATAAGAGTTTGGATGTCATGGTGAGAATACACAAGATCCTGTCAATCAGTTCCCCCACCGATGCTAAGGAGAAGAACCAAGTTTGGCTAGAGATCGACAGGTACATGGAGCAACTAAAGTGAGAGGCCACCAACAATGACTTGGATCTGAGTGTAGAAAACATGTAGAAGTACATTTGTGGTCTTGCTGTAGTCAAGACCATGTTGTGCATGTTTCAGGATGAGTTGGATAAGGTTTCCAAGACCATATACCAAGAAGCTATGGAGGTAAGAGTACGTTATCAGAAAGACATTATCAAGCAGTATGGGGACACCATAGCACATTACCAAGTTTGGTATCAATATTTCACCGAAAGTCATCAAGTGGATGTTGCTGAGTTGGTATTTCCCCAAACTTTTGAGTCATAGTGTTTTGTCATGTTAGGTTTTCTATAGCCTATTTTGTCTCACACGGGTACGTGTGGAAAATGTATATTATTTTTAAATATGTTGTAAGTGAAATTCCAAGTGTCATTAATGGAATGTGAACAATCACTATGTAATGTAATGAGTTATTTGTAAAGAAGTTAAGAGTCACAAGGGTAGTCAAAGAGTCACACGGGGAATGTCAAGGGTCACCCCACCCTTTGTTATAAATAGAACCTCATAACTCATAGAATTGGCTTTTGAGAGTCAAAATTTTGGCTAGGATTAGGCTTAGAGAAGGGTTGGAAGTATCATGATGAGCCTTGGATTCTCCACAACATAAAGCGAGTATACCTCTTTGGAGTAGCAAGTGTTCTTGATTGTAATCTTCCACTATTGGGGCTAGTAGCTGCCAATGGTGTATGTATGGATGGAACTTTCACTTATAAGAATAATAACTGATCCAACACACTTTAATGCATATGTTTTTATTGTAGTTGGACTATTCTGGTTTCTTTAACAATGTATGTTGTTTAACTTACAATTTTTCTTATGGACTACTTTGTATGCAATTGTATGAATCTTATTGAAATGCGTGTTATTGGATTAAACTATCACTTTCTTTTGTGGACTATTCTGCATTTCAGTTTGCGATGTCATTCCGCTCGTGTGTTCCTTTCAGGTTGCATACTATTACAGGCTTCTAAGGGGCACACTTCCTTTTCACCTTTGTGTGTTAGAACCTCCATGCATCTCACTTGACTCGCTGCAAGGTCACACACTTGCTTATGACGAAAGTCATCATACTTATCTCTGCGCACTACTATGGTCAAGGCACTACATTACCACCCATTGTTGGGACTCCTACTGCAGACGGTCCGAGGTCTAGTTGGGACTTCTTACCGGGGAGATCCCCTTGAATGTTGGTGGGTCCAACACCATCAACAAGAGGATAGAGAGATTCGATAGGAAGGACCCTGAGTTGGACTTTAGGGATTCGACTCAGCCTCGGCAGATAGGAAGTGTCAAAGTCTATATCACTAATTTTTAGAGATTGGTTGCAATGGTCATTGATATTTTAATGGGCCAAACAATTATGTTATTCATAGAAGGCCTGTCAGAACCCTTGCATGGATGGGTAAGAGTCTATAAGCCCAAAAACTTACAAGGTGAAATTAGCAGGGCAAAGGATATGTAGGATGCAGTACCAAAGACCAGGTCCACTCCCAAAACAACCTTTTCTCAGAAGGATGAAGATATTAGATAATCGCAAAATGAATGGTTAGGGAAGAACTAGATGGATGATGAGACCAGGGAGACATCAAAAGGAGGAGACTATGCTTCTCCTCTTAGGAACCTTGATTGCCAAGGCATCGATGTCTCAAAGGGAAATCCCACTATATTGAAGTATTTTCTAATAGCGAGGATGGGGGAGAAGTATCAGAGGAGGTTTAGTGAGAATCACAAAGAATGGGGGTAGAGCAGTTACCAAAGGAGACCCATGAAGGAGTTATTTCCTCACTTACAGGATTTATGAGGTATCACACTCTTTGGATCAAGGGTATCATACATGGGAAAAAGGTGAATTTGTTAATTGATGGTGGGGCCTCCAACGATTTCATTGATGCGGAATTTGAAGCTAAAAGGGGGTTGACAATTGATGGAGGATTTACAACCTTGATTCTTGGAAAGAAGGAACAAAACCACATGTAGTGCACCAAAATAGTTCCCAACATGAGTCTAACAATGGGAAATTACATAGTTACCAATAAATTCTTTGTAGTAGATTGCCTAGATTCCCATGTGGTATTAGGGGTCCAATGGCTATATTCAATTGGGACACATATAACTAACTATCAGGAAATTGAATATGGATTTACAGGGCCATATGGTAAGAAGGTGATGCAAAGAGGGATCCATTAGTACTTGCCCAAGATTGTGACATCCAACAGGGTGGAGGTATATCATTGACATGGGGATATCCCATGGACAATAGAATATTGAGTTATGTAGGGGAAGACAACATAACAACATCTTGACAACATGGCATTATTACAGACACACCAAAAGGTTTTCAGAGATATGCCACTGGATAGGGGAATTGAGCTAGAGGAAGGGGTCCAAGTACTCATCATGATCTATAGTTGGATGTACCTATGACATTTAGAGTAGTATTTCTATGCTAAAAGCTCCAAATGTGAGCATTTCTTAACATAGATGTTGTATCTAGGGCACATGATCGAAGGCTAGGAGGTCAAAGTGCATTAGGAGAAGATTGAGGCCATCCTTAATTGGCCCACTCCTAGGAATGTAACAAAGTTGTGGGGCTCCTTGGATATCTACACACATTATAGAAGGTTTGTCAAAGGGCATTTAGAGCTGACAATCCCACTTACTGACCCCACTAAGAAGGGAGCCTTTGTATGGTCAAAGGAAGCACAAGAGGAATTTGAGTAGCTTAAAAGAGTGGAGAGGAGTGTCAAAGTGGGAGATATTAGTATATATATGTTTGCAGCCTTACTGACAACCCACTTTGAAGTAGAAGGGAGAGCATATATTGTAGCATCCAACACTTAAATTACCTGAGGGAAAGCAATTTTGGGTGGCGAGGAATATAATATCCCTAACCAACTAATTATTGGAATAAGTCACCCTTACTAGCCCTTTGTCCCCTTAGGCTAGTGATAGCGAGAGTTTTGGAAAAAGGGGACCCTTGATTTATAATAAAAAAGGGAAAAATAATGGATTTTAATAAATAATTAGGTAATAAGTGGTATTTTCGTAACGTATTTTTTTATGGTATTTGTCGGTAGTATTAGTCGATGGTATTATGGTCAATTGTAGAAATTTGGAAACAACCCAATCAAAATCTATAACAAGGAAGGAGGAAGGACGAAGGGAAGGTATGTAATTTGGATTTTCTCTCTTGGCATTTGATTTGGAAGCTAGACGAATTTTCTACAAGTGAGGGTTTTAGGTGAGATCCTCAGGCTAGCTTCGATGGGATCCTATCTCACCCTAGTTGGAACCCCAACTTGAGTGGACCTTAGTTGGTTCGATTTTTCCCATCTTTTTGATTTCATTGAAGGGTTATGAGATTTGTCCATGTAAGTTGTAAAGGACGAGAAGATCTTATCTAGATCTTCTACAGAGATTAATTCCTTTCTTTTTATTTAAGAAACAATTCATTATTATATTTGGGCCATTGGTTAAAAGCATCGACATAAGGTGGCAAGGCTAATTGCAGAGAAGTTTGGCATGTTCGTTGTCACTGCAAAATGATTGCATCTACGAATTATCACGTTGATGAATTGCGTAAGGGTTGGGTCTAAGATCTAATACATTGAGGGATGCAGAGACATATATACATTGCACTAGTATTAGGGAGTGTTTTCCATACATGCTTGGAAGGCTAGGAGCCCTTCGCTAAGGAGTGGATCATGTTGCATAAGGTCGCCATTTACTGAGATTTTGACCACTCTGGTCATTGGAGGGTGGGACCATCATGCTTTATTAATGGGCATTAACCCACTAAAACATGTTTCTCTATTGTGAGGGCCACATAGACACAACGTATGGATAAAGGGTCATTCATAGACACAACGTATGAATAAAGGGTCATTCATAGACACAACATATTAATAAAGGGTCGTTCCATACATAAATTTGGATTGTAGAGGCTAAAAGGCCATCCATTAATTTGTGTAGTCGTGAAGCACCGGAAGCGAGGGCCAAGAGGCCATTTAGCCAAATGTTCTCCATCTGTTGTGGGAGGTAAGATGATGACGCCCTTATTTATCAGATCTGCCACATTGCCCAGCAAAGGTTGATCCTTATTTGGAGTAAGTAGATTGAACGCATCACAAAACCTAGCCATTTGAATGTTCATATGATCTGGTGAAATTATTAGTGGTTAATGCTATATCATTTGTCCATTGTTGGATTGGCGTAGTGGGTTTCCATAGTGAAATAAATTTTGATGTCATTGCATTATAGTCCATTGTATGGTTATTTGGCTTATACACTTGAGCGGTTTATTAAACGCTTATCATAATTATAATTAAAATAAAATAAAATAAAAAGGTTGGGTGTTAAAGAGTTGAATATTTTCTTTCTATTCTACCATATTTTGTCTCAGGTATCTTACTGTAGGTAATCCCTCAAAACCATTTCATTAGATGAGGAATATGATGATTAGAGGGATAACTGATATTGTTAGAATGGACAATCGAGTTAAACCCCTTTGTTTATATTTTTTAGGAGAGACGAGGAGTAACAAAAACCATCACAAACATGTTGTACATTTCTTTTTATATCACTAAGGTAGCTAAACATAAATTTATGTTTTTAAACACTTTGAAAAACTATCAATTTTTTTTATGAAACAAACAATAATCGTCCTAGATTGCTATGGTCATAGTTTCTTATTATATTTTTAAAAATAATAATAATAATAATAATATCGTCTCAACTTTATTTTTATGTAATAAAAAAAGTTAAATGTAAAAAAATGATGTTATTGGAAAGTGTTGTGTTAATACCACTTAACACTACTGAAGATATAAGTGGCATTAATATCACAACTTTGACACACATTTTATAAGCGAGTGGTGCTAAAATATTATTTTAATATACAATTATTTAATTAAATTTATTGAAAATAAACTTTATTTATTTTGAAAATTGTATAAAACTTTTGTTATGTCATAAAATAAAATTGGTTGTAATACCATAATGTTACCCAAATGTAATATTTATACCATCACTTTAACACCATATAATACAAGAATACAAGGCTGCATAGATTTAGCTATTAATTTATTTTGTATTACTATGATGTAATTAGTTTTGGCTAAATGTAATTTTTCTAAAAATTGGTCGAAAGTATAGTTGTTGTCATATTGCTTCTTTTCCAAGATGCTATATAGTAGTTTCTCTTTTTCTTTGAACTGCGAGTGAACCCAAGAAAACCTGGGGTTTGAAGCAAGACTATGCATCTCGGTTGGGTAGAGCTTGAAACCCTTCAGAGCTTTAACTCTTACATATTAAAACAACGATAAGAATCAAGTAGAGTATAATTGCTATTAAAAAAAAAAAAAAAACAAAAAAAACTTAAGACTGTGATTCTGAGGAGAAGAGTCTCAAACCTTCTCAATCTGAATGTGCATGCAAGTGGTAACATGTCCAACCCAAGAGCTGAATACATAGATCATCAAGCAATTGTACATTTATTTGAACCGCTAAACAAAATGCATTATATAATCAACGCTGGTCGAGACCAAGTTTTTAGAAAAAAAGCTACATCCAGATTTCCAGCAAAGACAAGTCCGCGGTGCTATAGTCTTTAAACATGAATAAAACAAAAGACACAGCTGTGTCTATAAAACCAATAGACCTTCACAGTAAATACATCATAGCAGTAAAGAGGAAAAATGTGCTGCAAGCATAATGTGCACAGTTGTGCAATAAGATAATACAACCACAATGTTCCAGCAGTGAAACTCAAGAAAGACGCCAAATTCTATTATCATTAATAAATAAGTCATACATGCCATTCAATGGAAACCTGGAGCCTATGAAGGGACACAATACCCTCCACTCTAATATCTAATTGAATATATAATAAAACCTGGAAGGGCTACCCTTCATTGGACACATGAAAACCTCTGAAGAACAATCAGTGGAGGCCTCGGCTGGAAGGCTTTTTCATACCTGGAACCCTAGTCACGCTGAAGGAGGGTTTCCTTTAGACAAGACTAGGCCACCGCATGAGGGATAGGCGCCTAGCCTGCATGAAAGCAAGCCACACAAACATAGTTAGACAACTGTGGGTATGCAAGCAAACTCCAGTGGAAATTTAGAAGAAACCAACTTTGTTTTGACAAGGACTTACCTGTTTAAGGTTGAGTCCCCAAGCGTAAGAATAGCTCTTTCCGGTGCTATAGGAAGCCCTCAAATACCTGCAGCTCGCATGAGCTATGAACCAGATAAGGGTTCTTTCAGTGGTATCGAAGTAAGCCTTTAGTTAAAAGGAAACAGAACGAACAAAACTCTGCATCACCTGATTACCTGTAGGGATTGGGTGCCAAATCCGCCGGCAATTGAGTAAGGGTCTGACGGGTCTGTGCTTTGGAGTTGCAATGCATGGACCGAACCAGAGCAGGGTCCGCAAGGAGATGCCCATCCAAATGAGCACCGTCACCAAAGCATCCAATAGATTAGGTCGAAAACCCGTGAATGGTTGCCACTGTTGGATGGCAGAGGACGATCACCACCGTAGATGAGGCGGGAAATACCAAGCGAGCAGAGGGACTGAACAGCGTGCCCGACCTCGTACAGAATGGAGCGGGTAAGATTAATTACACACAAAAACAGATAAGGAAAGCCATGTGATAGCGAAAGAACAAAAAGGAAAGCTACCATTTGTCCATTTGCCACATGGACGAACATGAGAGTTACCAAATCGGTGAATTAAATAAATTTCATAGTCAGTACGTTGAGTACATAAACAAAATAAACAAAATTCAATGTTGCACGTCAAGGTGTGCAATTGATGAAACTATGTGGGTTCCAATAGTTGCATGAATTTATAACTTTATCGTGTAAACCCCAGTAACTTAAGAACCATTAAAAAAAAAATGACTCGAGATTGGAACCATGACAAGCAGCTAGAGGGATTCGATCGCCGCACCACGTAGCTCTCGGCAATGATAACAAAAATAATCACCGCATGATTGATATTGAGATCGATTGATTGATATTTTGTTCCACTTAAAAATAAAATATGGGGTGTGATCGAATCCCATTGTTTTTTCTGGAATCGAGGAATGGAAAAGAGAATCCTTCAAATCTTTTAAAAATCCAAAGGATCAGATTTTTATATGAACTGGTTTTATGAATTATTATCAGTGATCGCGACACCAACGGTGACTCAACTCTATCATCAATAAAAGTTAAAATGTGTGTTTATCGGAACCCGTCAGCGATGACGGTGCTTCGTCCGTTGCAATAATAAATCTATTTTTATTTAGCCAGCTCATATCCGTACAGAGAGAGAATTAGTAAAAGTGAAATATCTAGACAGATAAAATAATCTGAGGTGACTTTTTGGCCGGGGGAGGCTGTCAGTTGTTGTCGCTTCGTTGTGTTCACAAACGGGGCCGCGGTGTCGCAGAAACCGCCTTCCACCTTCAACAGGCTTTGCTCGCCTTTTAAATGATACACTGCAAGTTGCAACAATGACGTGGATACTGAAGAAAATATAAATATAATAAGGATGTGCTGAGATATGGTAAGGTCAGTCTCCAAGCGTAAGAACAGTCTCCAAGCGTAAGAACAGCTTTTTATATAATTTAATTTGATTAAATTATATAAAAATTAGTTAAAAGTAAAATAAAATAAATAATATTTATTTTAATTCAGAATTTATAAGTATTGAGAGGGATCAAATATCTAGAGGGAAGGATCAAATATTTTGTTGTGACACTTTTAAATATCTAGAGGGATCGAATATCTTATTGTTGCACTCTAGAGTATAGTATGGTGGAGATGTTATAATGTCATGTCTATTTAACATTTAGATTGTGTCAAATTACATAAAAATTAATGAAAAATTAAACTAAATAAAAAACATAAAATTAATAATTATATTATATATTAATATTAAGCCAACCTAAATCCATTTTAACTTTGACTCTACAAAGCTAAGAGGGATCAAATATTTTGAGATGCAAACTTCTTTTAGAGTGAAATGAGATTTGATCCCTCTCGGCCCTTGGCAGATCTAGAGTTAAGATAGATCTAGGATGATGGATTTTGTAAGTTGCATCAATTTAGGGTTCAAAGTATGCTTTAAAATTACATTTGTTTCGTTTAAAATTTGTTTTCTTGGGATTTAAGGAAATAGTTAATGGCCCAAGACCTAGAGGCATCTGGCAGGAGTGAAAGCCTATCCCCATATAAATTACAAGTGGGCATAGCTTTCTTTCAATAACATTGACAAGTGACTGCTTTTCAATAACACTACAAATAAACATAGTAGTCAATAATATGAATTCCTACTAGCTAATTTAACAACCAAATTATGACAATTTTTTCTAATATATAAAAATTAAAAATTAAAAATTGAATTATTCTTAAGATAATAACCAAATAATATATATGCCTAGAACTAATTTAACAACTAAATTATGATAATGTTTTTTAATATATAAAAAATTATATTTTAAAAATTATAAATTGAAGTATTCTCCGTGTGGATGTCTTACTACATACACTTATCCAGTAGCATTTTTTATTTGTACATGGTACATATTCCAATGCTAAAAAATTACAAAATTAAAAAAAAAAAAAATTAGGGTCCAAAACATTGTCCTGTGAAGAAGTGATAGATTCCCTACCTAATACCTTGACAATGCAAAGTTCCCTGCTGAAAAATTCTGGCTACAAATATCTGAAAAATGTTTCTAGCTAGCCGGTTTTGTGGTACCTGTACACCCATTTGTCCACATGGAAAGTCCATCCATTCATTATTCACACCATATTCCCGTCCTCTTTCGGGACCCACGAAGATCCCGTGAGAAACATTAACTTCCATTACTGATTAATTTAATGAATTTCAGCGAAAATATTATTTTTTGGTATACCGATGACTTCGGGAGTCTGAGCTTTCGGCGCGAGATGTGGTACAAACACTTCGGGCAGCACGACACCACATTCCCAGAAATCACCTCAGAAATGACCTCGGAATCTGTGGGCCGTTGGACCGAAATCTTCTCCTGAGTTCTCAGGTAGCAGCAGTGTCATATCCCCAGAATATTGTAAATATTTTATTTACCATAGTTTAAAAAAAAACAAACTAAAGGATGGTGATACTATCTGTTGCATAAATTAATAATTTTTTTAGTAAATGAAAATGAGAAATGATTTTCTTAGTAACAGGGATATCATGTAACTTCTGAGGAGAGAAGTGAATATAAAAAAAAAGAAACAGTTGCAAACCCTGACTGTGCCCCCCTAACTGTGGGATGGCTTCCAGGAAAAGGGAGGAGGGGGGCGAGGGGAACTGTGTTGTAGAGGACAGGTAGTAAGGAAAAGAAAAGGGGCTTACTATGTCTGGTGATGAGCAGATGGTAAGGGCGCAGAGCGTGTGCAACTTGTAAAAGACTGTTAGTCTTTGAGCAAGCTAGAGGGGAGATTGGCCTCGAAGGACAATCTCGTGGTCAGGTGGTTGACTAGCTGCAGTAAACAAAGGTGACCTCTTTCTTTCGGATCACTTACAGGAAACAACACAGGTACGAGGCACTAAACTGAAACTAGAAATGTCTATTCCTGTGAGATACAATTCTTCCTAGGATTATAAAAGAAACAATGAGAACAGTTATTTTCTATATAATTAGGATCTGGATTCTAGAAGGGTAATAGTAGCGGCAAGCTGTCAAGAAGAGGGTTGATCTCAGTTAGAGTTTTACATTTAACCGTCTCTGTTTTAGGCAATTTTCTTCAGGTTGGAAACTGAGACATGTATAGTTAAACACTGGCATTATCAATAATTGTTAAGGGTTGCTAGAGTGACTCTGTCGTGAGTTGAACATTCTAATTATATTAATCAGTTTCATGCATTTAGAGAATGAAAGAAAATAAAACCTTAGGGAGACATTTCAGAATTAGGATATCTGTTTTGAGGATCATTAGTAAACCATACTGTGGAAACACTGTGCAAATATTAGACAAACCTGAGAATACGAAAGAGAACATAACTTATTCTTACGTAGAACTAAATTTCAGTACTAATTTTGATGACATGCAACACGCTAAGGCTGAGCATTTCTTTAACAAATAAAATAAAATAATAAAGCAGAGAAAGCCATCAGTCGTCTCGTTTGTGAGCGGCGAGCAACCTTAAGATATCACTAACCGAATGCAAAGCTTATCGCAAGTTCATCAGGTTTTGCAGGGTTGTTTCCCCTATTGTATTAAAGATAGGGTTAGAAACACTATGGGTGCAGCAGGATGTCTGCCCCCTGAGCAGCGTTTGAACTGCGAGTGAACCCAAGAAAACCTGGGGTTTGAAGCAAGACTGTGTATCTCGGTTGGGTAGAGCTTGAAACCCTTCAGAGCTTTAACTCTTCCATATTAAAACAATGATAAGAATCAAGTAGAGTATAATTGCTATAAAAAAAAAAAAAAACTTAAGACTGTGATTCTGAGGAAAAGAGTCTCAGACCTTCTCAATCTGAATGTGCACGCAAGTGGTAACATGTCCAACCCAAGAGCTGAATACATAGATCATCAAGAAACTGTACATTTATTTGAATGCTAAACAAAATGCATTATATAATCAACGCTGGTTGAGACCAAGTCTTTAGAAAAGAAAGCTACATCCAGATTTCCAGCATATACAAGTCTGCGGTGCTATAGTCTTTAAACATGAATAAAACAAAAGAGACAGATGTGTTTATAAAACCAATAGACCTTCAAGGTAAATACAGCATAGCAGTAAAGAGGAAAAATGTGCCGCAAGCATAGTGTGCACAGTTGTGCAATAAGATAATACAACCACAATGTTCGAGTAGTGAAACTCAAGAAGGACGCCAATTTCTATTATCAATAATAAATAAGTCATACATGCCATTCAATGGAAACTTGGAGCCTATGAAGGGATGCAATACCCTCCACTCTAATATCTCATTGAATATATAACAAAACCTGGAAGGGCTACCCTTCATCGGACACATGAAAACCTCTGAAGAACAATCAGTCGAGGCCTCTGCCGGAAGGCTTTTTCATACCTGGAACCCTGGTCACACTGAAGGAGGGTTTCCTTTAGACAAGACTAGGCCACCGCATGAGGGACAGGCGCCCAGCCTGCATGAAAGCAAGCCACGCAAACATAGTTAGACAACTGTGGGTATGCAAGCAAACTGCAATGGAAATTTAGAAGAAACCAACTTTGTTTTGACAAGGACTTACCCATTTAAGGTTGAGTATCCAAGCATATGAACAGCTCTTTCCGGCACTGTAGGAAGCCCTCAAATCCCTGCAGCTCGCATGAGCCATGAACGAGATAAGGGTTCTTTCAGTAGTATCGAAGTAAGCCTTGAGTTAAAAGGAAACAGAACGAACAAAACTCTGCAACCCCTGATTACCTGTAGGGATTGGGTGCCAAACCCGCCGGCAATTGAGTAAGGGTCTGTTAGGTCTGCTCTCTAGAGCTACAATGCATGGACCGAACTAGATCAGGCTCCGCAAGGAGCTGCCCATCCAAATTAGCACCGTCACCAAAGCATTCGATAGATTAGGTCGAAAATCCGCGAATGGTTGCCACCGTTGGATGGCAGAGGGCGATCACCATTGTAGATGAGGCGGGAAATACCAAGCGAGCAGAGGGACTGGACAGCCTGCCCAACCTGTACAGAACGGAGCGGGCAGGATTAATTACACACGAAAACAGATAAGGAAAGTCGTGTGATAGCGAAAGAACAAAAGGGAAAGCTACCATTTGTCCATTTGCCGCGTGGACAAACATGCAAGTTACCAAATCGGTGAATTAAATAAATTTCATAGTTAGTACGTTGAGTACATAAACAAAATTCAATGCTGCATGTCAAGGTGTGCAATTGATGAAACTATGTGGGTTCCAATAGTTGCATGAATTTATAACTTTATCGCGTAAACCCCGGTAACTTTAGAACCATTAAAAAAAAAATTTACTCGAGATTGGAACCATGACAAGCAGCCAGTGGGATTCGATCGCCGCACCATGCAGCTCTCGGCAATGATAACAAAAATAATCACCGCACGATTGAGATCGATTGATTGATATTTCGTTCCACCTAAAAATAAAATATGGGTTGTGATCGAATCCCGTTGTTTTTTCTGGAATCGAGGAATAAAATTCAAATCTTTTGAAAAGCCAAAGGATTAGCTTTTTATATGAACTGGTTTTATGAATTATTATCAGTGATCGCGACACCAACGGTGACTCAACTCTATCATCATTAGAAGTTAAAATGTGTGTTTATCAGAACTCGTCAGCAATGATGGTGCTTCGTCTGTTGCAATAATAAATCTATTTTATTTATCCAGCTCATATCCGTACAGAGAGAGAATTAGTAAAAGTGAAATATCTAGAGAGATAAAATAATCTGAGGCAACTATTTTTCCGGGGGAGGCTGTCAGTTGCTGTCACTTCGTTGTGTTCCCAAACGGCGAGCACTATTTCCACCTCTATAGAAACATAAATGCACCCTTAAGAGACTCTAAGGATAGTGTTGGGAAACAGGTTCTGACATCGGCTTTGGCTGTCAACCCGTGTGCATCATTTCTCCGGCTAACAAATTTCAATTCCGTGTTCATCAACCATGGCTTATGTCGATGCCACATGATCCACCATACACATGATTATGTAGATACCACATGATCCACCATGTGCATGATAGATCCCAGTGATTGTGTTGACAGTGCGCCATGCGTTTGGAGGTTATGGCATGGAGCATACATGAGGTTGTGCGTGGGTGAATAAAATTCAAATTTGAAATCGCACGCCATGCATTTGGAGGTTATTGAATGGAGCATACATGAGCTTGTGCACGGGCGAATAAAATTCAAATTTGAAATCGCTCTGAAAAACCAACATATATATCAGCGACCTGCTGTAATCCGTTCTGTAATTTACAATTTCAGTATCCAATCCGAAATACTTTCACTTTTAGAGATTTTTGAATTGCAATGGCAATCCCCTTGTTGTTGCTGCTTCTGTCAGTTTTGGGGAATGGAGATGATTACATGCCAAAGCCAGTGCTGGATAGCAGAGAGCAAGAAGTGGTCTACAAGGTTTTGGAAGCCATCAATTCTGATATCAACTAGAGAGGCTTGTTTCCTGATAATCTCTGCACTGGCGGACCGCACAGCGTCGTCTGCGATTTGGACGCCCATGACAGTAAGTGGCACATCGTGGAATTGAACCTGGGTTGGGTATTCGACATTGCAAATAATCCCCCCTATGGGAGAAATGCATCATTTAGCCCTTACCTGGTTTCGATACCGCGCTTGCGTAAGCTCTTCTTCTACAGGTGCTTTATGCACAAGATCTTGACAATTCCCGCCTTCGTTTGGGTGGCTCTCGCTGGAGGAGGAGCCGAGGAACTTATTTTCCAGGACAATCCCGCACTGCAAGGTTTTCTTACGTCATAATTAGGGATGCTTACTGGCCTCCGGCGATTTATTTTATCTGGAACGAGCATGGGGGGCACTGTGCCTGCCGAGATCAGAAACTTAAAGAACCTCCACCAGCTTGTTCTGAGTTCGAATTCTTTTAGCAGTAGAATTCTCGAGACCATCGGGGGTCTTAAAGCGCTGGTCATATTGGATTTGAATCGCAACCGGTTAGAGGGCTGCGTGCCGATGGAATTCTGCGAGCTTTCCTATCAAGATTGCCAAGATCAACCTCAGCTACAATCAATTCCAAGGGGCACTTCCCACCAGCCTGGTGCATCTGCAGGCCATAGAATTTATTGATCTGAGCTTTAATAACTTATCTGGCACCGTTCCCCTGTTTTTGGCTGAGCTGTCTAAGTTGCGATATCTGCATCTTAGTGGAAATATAGAGCTAGGGGGAATCATACCAGATATCTGGCGCACAGTTCCAAAATTAAGAAGCCTAGGATTGTCATCTGTAGGGCTTGTTGGCCGGATTCCAAGCTCTATCGGCTCACTGAAGGATCTCAAATATTTGGCCTAGATAACAATAAGTTGGAGGGCACCATTCCTGCTGAATTTGGTAGCACGCCACAGATTTATGAGATGAATTTGAGTGCCAATGAACTTACAGGACTGGTTCCCTACCATATCCTACACGAACCCTACCCCTAACTGATTGTCCCTTTTGCTGAGGTTTCCGAAGAGTAGCTTTCAAAGTAACCTTCTTATATTCTTCTTTAGTTACCTCATTCTTATTTACTTCTTCAATGCACACCAGTGCGGCTTCACGAGTTCTGAAAGAAATGAACCAAAAATCTTTTTGCTTGGCTGCAGGCATATTTCATGCCAAATGCACTTCTTCAATTTCACCATAACTTTTAAATTTCTCCACAACTTTGGCTTCATCCCAAGAACTTTGCAATCCATCAACAAAAATAGACTTTATCTGCGCCATAACTTCCTCGTCCGGCTCAATGGAAGATTTGGGAAATGCAACCTTTGCACAAAACTCAGTACCAAAGAAAATGTCTGGCTTCTGCAACCGAACGAGGGCATTGGTAGCCTCCAGATGAGTGGGGAACTCCAGAAATGAAAACTCCCTATTTGTCCCTTCTTGTTCTGGATCCTCCATCAAAGTTATTTCCTCAATATTGTCTATTCCATATTCTATCAATTTCTTTTGGAGAGCCTCTTTTCTCCGTGATTTACAAATATTGCGTACATGAAGAGTTTCATTATCTTGGCATCTTGCAACTCCGCATTGCTTCCCTCTCACCTTTGGATTCTTGAGTTTTGTCACTGCCTTTTTGGCTTGCTCCACACTCGCGAATCGAACAAATGCAAAGCTCTTATTCTTTTGAGTACGAGAATTCTTTGGCAATCTGATCTCAACAACTTCACCAATCTCATTAAACACCTTCTTCAGATCCTCTTCATCAGCGTCTTTATCGAGCCCACTCACAAACACTTCAAACTCCTTCTGCTTTATCCACTCCTTCACCATGGCTAGCATCTCCACATCATCAGCTCTATCTCCCTCCACACCCTCTTCATTTCCATGAGTCTGCTCATTTCCAAACACCTCATCGTCGTGTTCTGTATCATTACCTTCTTTATCATGTGCTTCGTGCATTACAGTATCGCTTTCCTTCTTCTCTATGTCTATTCTCTTGCCATCCTCCTCAATACCTTGAGCAGAGGGCTTATCAGCATCCTCGGTGGATTCTTTGTCCTTCCCATTGGCATCTTCTTTTTCCGTTTGGGCTTTGACACTTGGCTCGTTCAAAACTTTACATGGTTTGATGGCTTCCTCTCTGAATTTCAGAGTTTCAACGATGGGAGAGGGCTTCAACTGTGTTTTCTCGACAGTCTTGGGTTCTACCTTCGGTGGGGTAGAGCTCACGGACATGGGTGGGTTTTGGAGAATTTGCTAAAAGCCTTAGTCGATGTTTTCTTCTGGGCAGTTGACCCAGCATTCTTCTGGACAAAACGGGGAGGCATTATTATAGAAAAGTGATGCAGTGTGGATCGAAACCCGAATGTCCTGAATAGAAATTTAAAAACCAAAAAAACAAACTGAAGTGAGGAGGAGGCGAGCTTCTTTATATCAACGACGATATAAAAGGAGAAGGCAATCGAGCTCGTTCCCGAGAAGCGATCAACCGCTCTGTAGGACAGTGTAGTATTGAGTGTTTAGGGAACTGAGATCAGCGTTGTCGCTCTGTAGGGCAGTGTGGTATTGAGTGTTTAGGGAACTGTGGATTAAATATATGTGTGGGCGTGGAGAACTTGTGTGTTTTCATTAAGGTCCGATGTGAGATGTGAGATTTATAGCTGACCTGAAATTTATAGCCTGCTTCAAAGGCGGTCAGGGTTTTATGGCTAAGTCTCAGCTCCAGTAGGTCAAGGTTTTATGGCTAAGTCCCAGCTCTAGTAGGTCAAGGTTTTATGGCCAAGTCCTAGCTCCAGTAGACCCCGACCTAAACAACCAGCCTACTTTGGTAGGGTTTACTGGCAAAGGAGAGGTAACAAAAATACTTGAAACACAATTTATCTATAACAAAAATAATATTGAATAGCTGTTTCATACTTTTACTCAAACTCTATCAAATTGTAAAAGCAAATATTATTTTTAATTTTGGTATAAAAAAGTACACGGTGGGTATGATAATGATGGTAATCAAATTGTAAAAAAAAATACTATTTTAAATTTTTGTATAAAAAAGTACACCCTGGGTATGATAATTGTTACACTGAAATTTGTCACCATGACTATCTGCAGTTAATATGGCTCCATCAATAGTCATATTATCCTCATTGTCAAGCCTTATACCTCTGCTCTCCATGTCAAACTTCAAAAAAGAGAGAAAGTCACTAAAAAACATGTTTATCTCTCGGTACGCAGGTTCTCTCTACCTTGCCTGCGTGTAC